>SKCR01008523.1:0-78115 GCA_019454045.1 Zanthoxylum bungeanum
CGTTATTTGATATCGAGGAAATAAGTTTAGGTGAAATATGAATGAATTATTAATATTGGATATTGAATAATTTATTCGTAAGTTTAAAAATTTTAAACTACGATTTCACCCGAACTGTGCTTTTTTCGCTGCGCCGTCTTGATGATAAAACACAAACAAAATGGTATCAAAGAGAGTCTGATTCTGAACCCATAATATGATTAGCCCTTTAAGTTTGATATATAATCTAATCTTTACTTTTTACATGCATGTATTTATTTAATTTGATTAAAATTACATCTTTTAGGAAAATTCCCGTTAAATAAGGTTTTAAAGTGACTAGTATTAGGAATACTTATTTCTTCATCCGCCTTGTCAATAGGATGTGAATGTTTTCATGATGCTATAGTTGTATCATGCCAAAGCTGTGCAGTTTTGGCTGAAGGTAGTTCATTTGCGCCGGTAGAACTTATATGATAAGAGACAAAATCAAGTGAAAGTGGAAATCCTGAACGTGCCAAAGTTGTCAAGACTACATCGGTAGCTTGAGTTTTTCATTGACAAGTGAAGCATTGATACGCCTCATATAAACGTGCCAAAGCTGTCACAACGAGAAATGGTCATGACAAAATCAGGAGTCACATCGAGTGTGGTTGACAATGAGTTGTCTACCGCTGAATATACGTAGGCGAGAACGTGCCAAAGCTGTAAGTCGAAATATATTCATGGGGTCCACTTTCCATTATGGAATTCGATTTAATTATTTAATTCTCATTTTCCATTGGGGATTACGGTATTACGTAAAGTAGTTGGAGACACTGCTGGGTTAAATATCAATAACCAAGGCAATGTGTAAAATTATGAAAATTGTCGCTTATGTTTATTTTTTGCCTTATTCTATTATTTAGATAGGTTTAAACTTTTATCCACTGTATGCATATTTTATATATATTTTCTGACTTCACTTATGGTTGCAGATTTCTAGAACATGTTCTAGATTATGATAGACTGATATAATCATTCTAGACAGAATAGTTTCTTATGCAGTAAAGATTGACATGAATTGGTTCATGTCTCGAGTTTCTTCACTGGCATTAAGAAAACCCCATTAGGTATTTGTTTATCTGATAATGACGTTTCTTGGCTTTAAAATAGTCAGACACTATTTGCTTTTCAATTATTTTTAAATGTTGTAAATAGTTGAAGGTAAATTGTAAAGCTAAAGAAAAAATATGTGTATAGTTGTGTGTAGATAATATCGATTTTCACAATACGACAACTATTATCCCGCATATATGTGTAAGTGGGTTAAAACCAATGGGTTAAAAAAATATATGTATTATATTTACATTAAATAATCAAAATACATATATTAATGATATATGTTAAATATCACAATTTGACATTTAATTAATGTGTATTTAATAAAATCAAATATTAAATACAAATACACATTAATTAGGAAATGACCATTAGGTCCCTATGCATGTATCTTTCGTTTAACCATTAAACGATTTAAAAATAATCAATATTATTCATAAAAGTTACCCTAGTGTTCTACGAGTATATTTCATTAGTGAGACTCTCTAGGTTCAGGTATATCCGTCACGAAATCCAATTTCGTGTCCATAATCTACCCACCTGTAAATTATGACGAACACGGATAAACTCACTGAACCATTAGGTCGAGGTCATTGCATACGTATAATCCCCCGTCATAGGTATCCGGTTTATTCCAGAGATATAGATATAAACGTCAAGTCTCTATATATATAATCACGTCAACGTTTCCATTAGCAATCTCTTAATAACACTTATGACTCGCTTCTATAGTGTACCACAGGCCCATGGATTTAACAGATTGCTAATTCCATATTGAATACTTATGCTATGTACACAGAACTGACGGATTCTATCTTGACACACACAAGATATCCTGAGGATCAGTCCACATCCAACGAACAGGCGGAGGTCTAATCTAAATAGATCGGTGACGTGACTTCCATCAAAGTGTGGATGATATCTCATATATCCACAGTGGTATCTCAAGTCAAATAATCACTATGCTACTCAACCCGAGAAGATTCTTATTGATGTTAGTGTAGCATCTATTAAAAATCTTCGGTGAGTCGTTCAGTGTTTATCCGCTATAAACACCTACATGTTTACACGAGCCTCCAAGACTCATGGTTCATTGAGAAACCATTGGAATCCAAGATTCTAGTATACGACATGTACCGGTCTTAACAGGTTTACTATACTGACCAAATAGTGTAAACCTTGACCAGGAACAGTCTAAGAATGACAACGTCATGATACAACTCAACGTCAGTTGCGACGCTTTTACAACAGTATCATAACTAATCATTCTAAGGTCAATTACGTCTTTACCATATAAAAAGAGATGTTATATAATAGAATTTGTTTATTTTATTCATAATAAAATGTTACGTAAGTATTTACAAGGAAATACATAAGAAAATTGGCGCTCCGACCACCAACCCTAACAAATTCTCCCACTTGCTATAATGTTAATATCGATTGTATCTAATACCCATCAACTCAACATGTTTATCAAATAACTTCGAAGGAATGGCCTTGGTAAGCGGGTCTACTATATTATCTTCACTCGGTACCTTACACATGACAATGTCCCCTCGCGACGTAATCTCTCGAATGATGTGGTACTTTCATTCCACATGCTTCGACTTCTGATGCGCTCTTAGTTCATTTGCTTGTGCAATGGCTCCAGTATTATCACAGTATAATGAAATCGGATTCTCGATACTTAGGACTACTCCCAATTCTGTGATAAAGTTCCTAACCCATACAACTTCCTTTGCAGCTTCAAAAGCTACAGTATATTCCGTCTCTGTGGTGGAATCAGCTGTTGACCCCTGTTTGGAACTCTTCCAACAAACTGCACCTTCGTTAAAGGGTAAAGATGAATCATGATGTAGACTTTCTATTATCGGGATCCGATTGGAAATCAGAATCCGTATACTTATTAATTTGTAGTTCATTTCCTCCATATATAATAAACTTATCCTTAGTACCTTTAAGATACTTGAGGATATGTTTAATGGCCATCCAATGGTCATTACCTGGATTGGACTGATATCTGTTGGTCACACTAACTACGAAGCTTATATCAGGTCTAGTACATAACATGACATACATGATGCTTCCCAAACACGAAGCATAAGGCTGATTATACATTCTAATCTTCTCATCTTCTGTTTGTGGACACATCTTCTTTGAAAGATGTAATCTATCTCTGAACAGGATGTTTGCTGTCTTACAGTTACCAAAATTATACCGTTCGAAGATCCTATCTATGTACGTTGATTGAGATAACTCAATAAGCTTCATTTCTCTATCTCAATAGTGTTTTATGCCTAAGACATAAGAAACTTCACCCCGGTCCTTCATGGAGAAATTCTTACAAAGGTAAGCTTTGGCTCATTGCATCATCCTGATATCATTCCCAATGATCAGAATGTCATCAACATAGAGAATTAAAAATACCATCATACTCCCACTGGATTTCTTATACACACAGGATTCTTCCGAATTCTTAAGAAAACCAGACAATTTGATTATCTCGTCGAATCGAAGATTCCAACTTCGTGAAGCCTGTTTAAGTCTATAAATGAACTTCTTAAGCTTACATACCATGCCCGAGTTCTTGCTGGACGCAAAACCCTCCGGCTGTTCCATATAGATTTCTTCATCAAGAAATCCATTTAGAAAAGCCGTTTTGACATCTATTTGCCAAATCTCGTAATCATGATAAGAGACAATAGATAATAAAATCCTTATAGACTTTAGCACCACAACTGGCGAAAACCTTTCATCGTAGTCGACACCAGTCGCTGCGAGTAACCTTTAGCTACCAGTCAGACCTCAAAGGTTTCAACTTTCCGTCAGGCCCGCGCTTCTTTTTGTAAACCCATTTACAACCGATAGGAACAATTCCTTCCTGAAACAGAACCAAGTCCCAAACTTGATTCTCATGCATTGAGTAACTCGGATTTCATGCCGTCTTGCCACTTCACGTTGTCGATGTCCAACATCGATTCTCTATAGGTAAAAGGGCCAGTTTCTTCAACTAAAAGAACATTGAGACTCTTTTCTTGTATCAAATACAAGCGTTCAGGAGGTCTAGATACCCTTTGTGACCTACGAAGTGTGTGTGATGAAGGTTTTTCATCTTCTTGAACTTCAGGTTCCCCCGTTGGTTCGTTGGTTTCAGGTGGTACTTCATCAAGTTCAACCTGTCTATGATTATCTCCTTTTCTCAAAAATTCGACTTCTAGAAATTTTCTGAAGCGAGCTACGATCACATTTCGATTCTTAGTATCATATAACAAATATCATTTCGTATTTGAAGGATATCTAACAAACTTAAACTTTTGTCATCGAGGCAAAAGCTTATTCTGCTGAGCCACCCTGACGTATGCAGGACAGCCCCAAACCTTAATATAACTAAGATTCAATTTCCTATCGGTCCATATCTCATACGGAGTCATAGGAAAAACTTTAGAAGGAATTTTATTCAAAAGATATGCGACAGTTAAAAGAGCATAACCCCAAAAGAAATAGGGTAAATCTGTAAAACTCAACTGTAACGACCGAAAATCCCAACTACTGTTACATCGTGAGATGAGTATTATATAATATCAATTATGTTTGAGCATATATATATTCATGGAACGACTTTGGGGATAATCGGTAGATTCCTCAAAATTTCGATACGAAACTGTATTATGTTCCATTCCGGCCAGCCCGTGGTATTTTAGGCATAATTTTCTCATAAGAATTCTAATTTTTATGAATGTTATATCGTTAGAAAGCTAAGATCGAGACCTAAAATTTTTGCGTTGAATATTTTTCCAAATTCGAACTAGAAATAGGCTAAAAAGACATATCACAAATTCAAATGAATAGTACCCGAGGTTTATTCTAGTAAATTCTCAAAACTTCCCTAAATTTCTACACTTTTCAGCTATAGAATGAAGCGGGACAAAAGATGAAAAGAACACTAACCATAAGATTTTAAAGAAGAACCGTCAAGGTGAGATGGTAATATAAGAAAAATACTTTGTAAGCGAAGACAGAAGTACATCACAGAGAGATCTCTCAACGTTGGATTCAAAGCAAAGTTCTCTTATGTTTTAACTCTTGTGATCTCTGAGAAGTAGCTAGCCATAGTTTTAGTTAACTAAACCATCACGGGTTGGAGATAGCCTTAGCCACAATGAATAAATTCTGAAGGTATAATATGCATAAACGAACTTCAGGTAAAGACAAGATTTACAAGTTATACAACCAGGCATAAAGAACAAGTCATGTGAAAGACAATAACTGAACCATGCTAGTAAAGTAATCAAAGGTACTAAAGAGTAAACAAGATTAGTATAACCAGTATTAGCTTAATAATAAAGAACATAACTTTAGTAAAAGGTGTATATAATCAAGCTTAGTATAGATATTTTGCCCTATAATTCCTTAGCCAATTAAGAAGAATCACCAGAAAGAGAGAACTACCCTGATATAACATCATAAATATGAGAAAAATTAGTGGACAGTAAGAGTACTTGGAAAGGTTAGTTATAAATCATGAAGACCAAAACCCAGAGATTGTCATAAATGTGAGGATGCGAAAGAGAAAGCTTATAAGTAAAGAAGGTTTAGTAAGGCGGAAAACTGAGAAGGTCAAATAGTTGGTTGAGAACAAATAATAAATATTAAGATAAGGTATATCCTATAAAGTCATTTAAATAGAGTAGCTGAAGAACCCGAAGTATACACAGGTTAAGGGAAAGTGAAGGTTATGAGTTAGAACAAAAAGAATTATGGGAATACTTTAAACATGAAAAGTAACAGAAGTTACTATGGATATTTTAAAGTTATTGTTGTCATGGAAAAATGTATTAAGGGGGTTGTGAAGTCAGATGGAACTAAGATAATTAGGAGGACAAACTACAAATATGTGACAATTTTCGAAATGAAAATTCGTGAAGATAGATAGAGATAAAGAATGTTGAATATAATTGGAAGTTTTAGAAATAAAGTTCTTTGATGAATAAGAGATAGTGGTAGTATGATCATAAATATAGAGTATTGAGCAGAGGATCATGGAGTAAGATTAAAGAATTACCTGTCAGTTAGGAACTCAAGATATTATTCACTAAAGCCCATGAACTTTGGAGTAGTAGGCATAAGTATGACATGAGATTTCCAGAGGATTTAGTATTAAGATCTCGAACAAAAGACCATAAGGAAAATTCAGAAAGATAAGGATAGTCAGAGTCACATATATCCTCGACCGGGACTAATCTACGAGTTAAGCCCCAGAAAGGATTCGAGGACGAATCCTATTTAAGGGGGGGGAGAATTTATAACGACCAGAAATCTCGACTACTGTTACATCGTGAGACGAGTATTATATAATATAAATTATGCTTGAGCACATATATATATTCATGGAACGACTTTGGGGATAATCGGTAGATTCCTGGAAATTCCGATACGAAATTGTATTATGTTCCATTCTGGATATCACGTGGTATTTATATCACAAATTTCTCATACGAACTCTGATTTTTATGAATTTTATATCTTTGGAAAGCTAAGATCGAGATCTATAACTTTTGAGTTGTAATGTTTTCCAAAATCGAAACAGAAATGGGCTAAAAATATAGATAAAAAATTAAGATGAATAGTACCCAAAGGTAATTCTAGTAAATTCTCAAAATTTCCCTAAATTTATACACTTTTCTAACCTTTAATGGCCTAAGTATAAAAGGGGGATACTATTCAAGTATCCATAAAATTTAAAAGAAAAGAAGAAAAAAATGTGAAAAAGGAAAAAAGAAAAGAGGAATAAGAAGAAAGAAGAAAGAAGAAAGGATAAGAAATAGGAAAAAGTAAGAAAAAGCAAGTGTTAATCACCCATTCATCAAACAACGAAGAAGAAAATCTACCAAGGAGGCTTGAGGAATGAAGGAAATCAAGGGAAAGAATGTAAGAAAACTTTAACCCAAATTTTAGATGTTGATGTCTCAATGATTTGTTGGTTGATGGTGTTGGATAATATGACCCATAGCGTCACTATTTGTACAGATCACGGTGTTGTTGTACAAATTAACTACGTGACAAAGGAGATTGCACTCTTATCATTTGTGATTAGATCACCTAGATATATAAATGAAGAGAGGTCCATATGATTAGTTCCTGGATTGAGAATGATATGAGACAGTATCAGTCCACGAAGGATTAATCATTAAATATCCATAGCCGGAGTATTATCGAGACAGGACATCGATAATGCGGAATAGGCTAGTATTGCACTTGTGCGCGTTGTGAGGACACGACGGCATAGTTCTCATATATTTATGTTGGAGTTTTTAAAGGTCCCAAGATCAAAACTCAAGCATGAATCATAAGTGAATACAACGACGGAAGTGCGGAATACTTACATCGAACGGTTGAGCGACGCGGAAGCAACGAAGACGCCGAAAACTGCTCACTGCCTCACTGTAATGTGCGCCCACTGCTGCAGATTTGTGGTCTGCTTTGCGCCATTTTGATCATCAAAACAAGCTCCAAGCTTCGTCGTAGTGATTCCCGGCTCATGGGTATACTTCCCTATCACCTTCGCATTGATCTCGGAGTGTGCTAGCACTCTTGTTTTTGCATCAAAAACACACTTGCTTCCCTTTACTGCTCACTGTTTTTGCCCAGCCAAAACAGAACAGAAATGGCGTGAAAGAGAGGAAGAAGGAGAAGAAGAGAGAGAGGAGGGAAAAGTGTGTGTGTGTTGTATACGGTTTTGGTGTTTTGATATGCATCAAATGCACTTGAATTTCATTTGAAATTCATTTCAAACACATTTGGCTTTAATTTCCAACCACACACATCACTCAAGTCACATCAAGTCAACTCAATCAATCAATCTAATCAATTGTCACATCACTCAAAGTGACATGATTTGACGCTTGATGTGACGCTAGATGCGACTAGTGATTTGACGCTTGATTTGACGAGCCGCGCTCGAATTCGAAATACGAATGCGCTCGCAAATAATCTCGGGCTCGGATTCGCTAATTCTAAATTAAAGAATTTTCCGTCGCGTCGTAATTAAATGATTACGCCTAACGAAATCACTATTCACATCGCTAACGAATTAATTCTAAATTAATCCGCTCGCCCGAATTAAAATCTAATTTTAATTCCTCGTCGAAATCCAATTTCGTTTAATATATCAAATATATTAATTCCTCGATTAATTCCAAATTAATCATTCTCTCTCTTTAAATTGATATTTTATCCCAGATAAAATATCTCTGTAATTAATCCCAGATTAATTTCTCTCTCATCATATTAATCCCAGATTAATAAAAGTGCGAGTCATACGTCATCGGTGAATCTTTGGGAAGCGACCCATGAGATCCCCGGATATGTTGGTAGTCAAATCGGTCATCGGACTATCCGAACACGTGAGTACCAAGTACTACGTTCTACCGATTTACGAGACACGATCGGCTTCTAGCAAAGCACGAAGTCTACACAATTCTCCGGTCATATCCATCTAAGAATATTTAAGATCTGTACCAAGCGTAGTATACCAAGTATTGTGTATATCGGCCCAGTATCGGATAGTCACGTGCTAGGACTGGGGCTGGATAAGTGTCTGCCCCGTCCGAAGCACATGTCGGATGTCTGGTAACTAGTCTCTATAATCGGATATGCATGACCTAGTCATAATATCCTGATGGTTGCGCAACACTTAAGAGCACTAATACCGTATCCTGCGTGACATCATCTCCACTATGACTGAAGTGATACTTCCGTCTTGACATCACACCCAATACTCTACGATTCTCAATATACCCAGCAGTTGGCGTACACAGAACCGGTTAGAGTCCTAGACGACCTCAACTAAAGTATATTGATTGTCGTAAGCATTAACGGTGCAAGTCTCAGGTTAAGACCAAATACACCTACCCTGATTTTGGACTCCCATAGACACATAGTCATAATACCAATGGGATTCCGAGGGGTCTATCCAGAGCAAAGCTGTTTCCCGTACCATCGGTGAAACACAACCTCCTATCGCACTTGCATAAGTATCCAATACTTAAATATATGAGAACTATGCCGTTGTGCCCTCACAACGCGCAAAAGTTCAATACTAGCCTATTCCGCATTATCGATGTCCTGTCTCGATAATACTCCGGCTAGGGATATTTAATGATTAATCCTTCGTGGACTGATACTGTCTCATATCATTCTCCGTCCAGGAACAAATCATAGGGATATATGAGAAATCATAGGGATACTTGCATAAGTATCCAATACTTAAATATATGAGAACTATGCCGTTGTGCCCTCACAACGCGCACAAGTTCAATACTAGCCTATTCCGCATTATCGATGTCCTGTCTCGATAATACTCCGGCTAGGGATATTTAATGATTAATCCTTCGTGGACTGATACTGTCTCATATCATTCTCCGTCCAGGAACAAATCATAGGGACCTCTAATCATTTATACATCTAAGTGATCTAATCACAAATGATAAGAGTGCAATCTCCTTTGTCACATAGTTAATTTGTACAACAACACCATGATATGTACAAATAGTGACGCTATTGCTTGGAAGATTTCCAGCTCACTGTACCGTTATACTATTGTATAGTACCTTTTTACGACTCATAGTCGTTATCAGGAAAGCCAAGCTTTCACCGATTATTTTATGGGAATATCATTTCCAAGAAATGACATATTATCATTATCTTACATGACATTCATGTCAGTGCACTCCCACTAACCCTTTTATATACACAAGAATCATATTGTTTTGAATTAAATCATACTCCTTTATGATTACATCAAAACGATAATTCCTAGAACCTATGCTTGCTTCAATCCAAACATGGATCGAATAACCTGCAAACCTTGTTTGCTTGTTATCGTACGACAAAACCGACATGATGTTATAAACATCCTCCTAAAGGTTTCCTTTTCAGGAAAGTGATTTTCCGTTAAGCTGTCATATTTCATAAATGAAATACACAGCTTTAGCAAGCATTATCCAAATGGATTTACAATGGCAACAGGTAAAAGGTTTCGTCGGAATCAACACAATGTTGATAACTCTACCTTTTCTTTACAAGCCTAGCTTAGTACGTTGGTATGTTTCCTTCCATGTATGTCTTCCTTGAAGACTTATAAAGTACCAATAGGCACAATGTCTTATGGTACATCAACTAGTATCCAAACTTGTTGATATACATGGAATCCATTTCGGACTCATGACACTTTGTCATAATAGGGAGTCGATACCTTGTATCACTACCTCATACGTAATCAGTTGGTATACCTTAAAAGATTAACATCTTTATTAGGTGAGATCAGAAACCCATACCCCAGGTTTTTTTCTGACTCTCTCCGATCTACGTGGTTCTTGTGTACTCGAAGATTAATGGAATAGTTTCATCCTTGATGAACTATTTGTTGTCCATTAGGAATAGGTGCCTTGAATAGTATTACTCCGATTTTCATCGAGTTTTACTATCCTCCCACTTACCACTGCATGTCTGTATTCCTCTCAGGAAAATTGCATGGTGAGCAACAATCTAATTGTTTTCTGGTGAGATGTATAAGTACAATACTTATGGTATCCCTAGGATAGCTTACAATTGACACTTATCCAATTTGGGTTCTAGTTTGGTATCATCCAAACATATGCCTAGCATCCCAAATGGTCAGGAATGAGAAACCCGGTTTCTTTCCAGTTCATATTTAATATATAATCTGTCAAACAGATTATTATGGAACCTTATTCTAAATAAGTTCTTACACTGTTTAAAACTTATCCGTTGAAGGAAATGGTAGCTCAGAGCGACTCATGATTAGCCTTATCATGTCTAACATGATTCGGTTAATCCGTTCGGACACACCGTCACTTTGACGTGTTCCGGGAGGAGTCCTCATTTGAAAGAATACTATACTCTTTCAAGTATATAAGAAACTTATTGCTTAAGTATTTTCCATTACGGTCTTACCGTGACGGTATAATACTATAGTCGATCTATTTGTCTATTTCGTGTCGAAACTCTAAAAGTTTCCGATTTGTGTTCTTCAAAAGAAACACACAACCATTACGCGATGCCACATCTGTATAGGTCACGAAATATTCATATCCATATCTAGCCTAGCTAGACATGGGCCCACTTGTTTCATATGAACTAGGGCTTATAGATCGGTGGCATTTACACTTTTACCAAGTAAATAGTGTTTTAGGCACATTGCCCAATAAACTAGATTCGTAGACTTTATTTGATTGGAATCAAAACAGTCCGAGTACCCACTCTTCGAAAGTGTGGATATACGAGTCTTGTTCGATTGTGTCCTAGACAACAATGCCATAATTAGTTTCTTCTGATCAAATCATTTTGAGCTATTTGTTTGTCATTATATATATTTGAGATTTATTTATATTCAAAATATAAATTCTGTTATTCACATCTAATGTGTTTATCTCAATATCATCCTTATATAATAAAACACTTTAGTGTTCTAAAATATAAAGGTTCACCCGCAGTGGGTTAAACACTGATAAAAAGATAATGTATCTAGTCAAACTAGTTACATTATAACAGTTCTCTAATCCTGCTCATAGCAGATTCTGAACATCAATATATATATTTATTATGTACCATATTAAGTATCTAAAAATCCAATTTTAATACTAGTAATGAACATAATTTTGACAAACATATTTGAAGTCAGAGCCTTGCTCGTCTTCAATTCCTTCATGTCTGCTTTGTCCAAACGACAATCACGCTTCGCGATTCCGTTTGCCACAATTGTGCAGACATTTTGGGATATGTCATTTATCTTCCAGGAAGACTATAATGATTTTGCCTTTGTCATTTTCAATATTCCAGTTGCCTTTGACCAAGCCTCGGGTTTCCAGAATATTGAAGTAAGGTGTGCCTTGCACTACTTGCCTAATTGCAAATTTTGACTTTATCTCCTTGAGAATGCAATTAAAAAAGTACTTCTAAGATCTAATCTTTGAATATCCTTCAATTTCAATATCATACTTTAAGAATCTAATCCTTAGTTCTGATAAAGAAATTAATGAGTCTATATGACAAGTATTATGGATTAAGCACTAAAGTTATCATTACATGAATATTCCAAGATATCATGTTCCACTTATTTGCTTAACTCCGATCTTAGGCTTATTTTATCAAATAAAATAACTTATTATTTTTCCAGGACCATCCTGAAATTATTCCCAATTTGAAAATTAAAGTCGTTTAAATACATTTTCACCCAGGATTATGTCTTAAACACTAATCTTTCATATCTATCTTGATTCTAATAGTCCAACTATTTAATCAACGATTTGTGGTACTATTTATTATAATGATTATAATAGTCCAACTATATAATCAAATATAATCTAAATTAATTAACCTCAATTACATTGATTACTATAATCCAATTATAAAATCAACTGTAAACTGAAATTAATTAATTCAAATATATTGATTAATATAATCCAATTATATATAATCAACTATAATACAGTCCAACTGTTAAATAAAACAACAATTTAAATATTAGTCCAACTAACATTTAATCTAACGAAGAAATAATTTAAATGAGCGCGTATGGCGAGTAATTGAACGAGTATTGCAAATTCAATTCTTGCCTCCCACTATTTTTCGGCGAGCCTCTAACCCTCTGTCGAGTACTCGGGAAACCGTGTTTCCTAGTGGGCTAGGATCCCGTTAAATATCACACAATCTTGACTTTGGCCAACAAATTGTATGATAATTAACTAGGTATATCTCTTAGATCGATTGGATCCAATCCTATTCCTAGATCCGGTAGAGGGACATCCAAGTCCGAAGCATATATCTTATATATGCCAATACATCCAATGTATTACCTAACCTTTTCCTTTGAATCAACTAGGCCTTGGCTTTGGCACAACAAACCTAATGATCCCAGTCAAGTGCGACCCATTGACCATGGAAGCTTCGTAATCATTGTCGATGGACAAGAAGTGGTCTTGACTTTGGCCAACAAACCACAACTTGGACATGACACCAATATGGAACAAAGCTTCGTTATTCAAACACATCTTCGACGGACAAAGGGCTTGACTTTGGCCAACACCCAATGCCGTCTCGGATCTTGAGTGAGAATCACTCAATGGAAGGAAAAACGCATGATATTTGATGAGGGTTTTTCGTGTGCAAATTGGCAACCAATTATTATCTTTGTTAAGGTCTCATCATCATACACCCTTAAACATGCATTCTAAACACATAATAAAGCGCATATGATAAAATAATAATGATATGCGGATGAATATTTTACACATTGATCCTAGATCAAATCTCTCACTTTCTCTCTCCCGCTAGCACAAATATTTCTTCTACCCGTTACACTACACTTCTAAAGAAACCTCATTTACATTGAGGGGAATAGGTGAGAAGAGAATACAAAGAATAGAAGGTGATAAGGCTGGACACGCAGGTCCAATTAATAAATCAAATTTATTACAACAATTTCTAAAATTGCCCCACCCATCTAATATCCATCCGATATACATTATTCATGCATCACAACCATGTATTCACTCAAGCATGTTATCAATCAATCTAATCAAATTAATTAATCTGATAATTAATGATCATCCAATGTTCAAACAACGATTTGATTTTGCTCGAGTCAAACTCGTTTTTGCGAATAAGTACTTCAAGTACAAATTCTAGAATTAAATTAAACTACATAATTAAATCCAATTTAATATGTATTTAATTCTAATTCATTATTTAATTCCAAATTAAATATCACACTTTATTAATAAACCTTTTACGAATTAAATTCTAAATTTAATTGTTACGGGTCTCAAAGCCCGATTAACGTCCAACGTCAACTTAATTAAAGTCCAATGGGCTTTTAATTAATTTCTTAAGGCGTGGACTTTTGGTCAACTCGGGTCAAACCCGCAACCAAAGTCCAATCCGGGATTTACCCCATAAGCCTTTAAATTAATTTTGGCCCATTAGGCCCAATTAAATTACAAAGGTCCATTATGTTGCATTTGGGCTTTATGGATGCGGTTTTGGGCCCAATTGGATCCAATCCAATTTGCCTTAACCCAACTTTGTACAACAAAGCCCAATAAGCCCAATAACAACAATTCAAGCTCAATTTCCAAAATTAGCCCAATTAATTAAATTACACAAATCCAATTTCGCAATTTAATTACGTAAAGTGTATATCATGATTAATCACCCAAATTAACATTCTAAAACATCAATTCATACAATTAATCATGCTCATTATCATCATCATATGTCCAACATATTTTGATTAAAATCAAACCCATTACATGCTCTTTAAGTCTCGGCCAAGGAGAGGATTTATATCCGATTTGGTTTCAATCCAATTAATCCACAATCGACATTAAATCAACATCCTAATTGATTCTAACTCATCCAATGAATTAAAAATCAAAATTACCAAGATTTAGGGCATACTCCTATTCGACCAACACATCAAAATTGGGGAAATTTGTTCCAAACAATATTTAATCAAATTGATCCAACCAATCATCAATTAAACATGTATTAAGCATACTTAATGCCATTGTTGGATTTGTATGCTTAATTGTGTTTGAATTGAAGATTGATTGGGTCAATTTCAAGAAAATTTGATTGGATCATTTTTCCCCCAAATTTCCTCCTTGGCCGAAAATTGATGATGATTTAATGTCTTGGGATAGAAATCATTCGGGAATATGATTTGATGTCGATTGCGGAATCAATTGGATTGAATTCGAATCGGATGAAAAATCCCCAAATTGCCAAGTATGTCATAAAGCTTGAAATTGGGTAAAATTGATTTGAGCATGCAATTATGAAATTGGATGATAAAGTATGCTTGAATGTATTTTAATTGATGATTGGTTGGATCAATTTGATTAAATATTGTTTGGAACAAATTTCCCCAATTTTGATGTGTTGGCCGAATAGGAGAATGCCCTAAATCTTGGTAATTTTTGTTTCGTTGATCATTGGATGACTTGAAACGATTGAGGATGTTGATTTAATGTTAATTTGGATTTAATTGGATTGAATTCGGAATTGACATAGAATTAGTCCACATTACCGAGAGTATTAAAGCATGTAATGGGTTTGATTTTAATCTTAATGTGTTGGACATGTGATGATGAAGATAAGCATGATTAGTTAGCCTAATTTGTGTTTTAGAAATGTTAATTAGGGTGATTAATCATGACATACACTTTAGGTAATTAAATTGCGAAATTGGATTTGTGTAATTTAATTAATTGGGCTAATTTTGGAAATTGAGCTTGAATTGTTGTTATTGGGCTTATTGGGCTTTGTTGTACAAAATTTGTTTAGGCAAAATGGGGTGGATCCAATTGGGCCCAAAACCGCATCCATAAAGCCCAAATGCAACATAATGGACCTTTGTAATTTAATTGGGCCTAATGGGCCAAAATTAATTTAAAGGCTTATGGGGTAAATCCCGGATTGGACTTTGGTTGCGGGTTTGACCCGAGTTGACCAAAGTCCACGCCTTAAGAAATTAATTAAAAGCCCATTGGACTTTAATTAAGTTGACGTTGGACGTTAATCGGGCTTTGAGACCCGTAACAATTAAATTTGGAATTTAATTCGTAAAAGGTTTATTAATAAAGTGTGATATTTAATTTGGAATTAAATAATGAATTAGAATTAAATACAAATTAAATTGGATTAATTATGTAGTTTAATTTAATTCTAGAATTTGTACTTGAAGTACTTATTCGCAAAAACGAGTTTGACTCGAGCAAAATCAAATCGTTGTTTGAACATTGGATGATCATTAATTATCAGATTAATTAATTTGATTAGATTGATTGATAACATGCTTGAGTGAATACATGGTTGTGATGCATGAATAATGTATATCGGATGGATATTAGATGGGTGGGGCAATTTTAGAAATTGTTTGTAATAAATTTGATTTATTAATTGGACCTGCGTGTCCAGCCTTATCACCTCTATTCTTTGTATTCTCTTCTCACCTATTCCCCTCAATGTAAATGAGGTTTCTTTAGAAGTGTAGTGTAACGGGTAGAAGAAATATTTGTGCTAGAGGGAGAGAGAAAGTGAGAGATTTGATCTAGGATCAATGTGTAAAATATTCATCCGCATATCATTATTATTTTATCATATGCGCTTTATTATGTGTTTAGAATGCATGTTTAAGGGTGTATGATGATGAGACCTTAACAAAGATAATAAGTTGGTTGCCAATTTGCACACGAAAAACCCTCATCAAATATCATGCGTTTTTCCTTCCATTGAGTGATTCTCACTCAAGATCCGAGACGGCATTGGGTTGTTGGCCAAAGTCAAGCCCTTGTCTGTCGAAGATGAGTGTTTGAATCACGAAGGCTTTGTTACATGTCAGTGTCTTGTCCAAGTTGTGGTTTGTTGGCCAAAGTCAAGACCACTTCTTGTCCATCAACATTGATTACGAAGCTTTCCATGGTCAATGGGTCGCGCTTGACTGGGATCATTAGGTTGTTGTGCCAAAGCCAAGGCCTAGTTGATTCAGAGGAAAAAGGTTAGGTAATACATTGGATGTATTGGCATATATAAGATATATGTTTAGGATTTGGAAGTCCACCTACTGGATCTAGGAATTGGATTGGATCCAATTGATCTTAGAGATCTACCTAGTTAATTATCATACAATTTGTTGGCCAAAGTCAAGATTGTGTGATATTTAACGGGATCCTAGCCCACTAGGAAACACGGTTTCCCGAGTACTCGACAGAGGGTTAGAGGCTCGCCGAAAAATAGTGGGAGGCAAGAATTGAATTTGCAATACTCGTTCAATTACTCGCCATACGCGCTCATTTAAATTATTTCGTCGTTAAATTAAATGTTAGTTGGACTAATATTTAAATTGTTGTTTTAATTAACAGTTGGACTGTATTATAGTTGATTATATATAATTGGATTATATTAATCAATATATTTGAATTAATTAATTTCAGTTTACAGTTGATTTTATAATTGGATTATAGTAATCAATGTAATTGAGGTTAATTAATTTAGATTATATTTGATTATATAGTTGGACTATTATAATCATTATAATAAATAGTACCACAAATCGTTGATTAAATAGTTGGAGTATTAGAATCAAGATAGATATGAAAGATTAGTGTTTAAGACATAATCCTGGGTGAAAATGTATTTAAACGACTTTAATTTTCAAATTGGGAATAATTTCAGGATGGTCCTGGAAAAATAATAAGTTATTTTATTTGATAAAATAAGCCTAAGATCGGAGTTAAGCAAATAAGTGGAACATGATATTTGGAATATTCATGTAATGATAACTTTAGTGCTTAATCCATAATACTTGTCATAGACTCCTTAATTTCTTTATCAGAACTAAGGATTAGATTCTTAAAGTATGATATTGAAATTGAAGGATATTCAAAGATTAGATCTTGGAAGTACTTTTAAAATTGCAATAAATAATTCTTGGAGAATTAAAGACTATTCTCAAGGAGATAAAGTCAAATTTGCAATTAGGCAAGTAGTGCAAGGCACACCTTACTTCAATATTCTGGAAACCCGAGGCTTGGTCAAAGGCAACTGGAATATTGAAAATGACAAAGGCAAAATCATTATAGTCTTCTTGGAAGATAAATGACATATCCCAAAATGTCTGCACAATTGTGGCAAACGGAATCGCGAAGCGTGACTGTCGTTTGGACAAAGCAGACATGAAGGAATTGAAGACGAGCAAGGCTCTGACTTCAAATATGTTTGTCAAAATTATGTTCATTACTAGTATTAAAATTGGATTTTTAGATACTTAATATGGTACATAATAAATATATATATTGATGTTCAGAATCTGCTATGAGCAGGATTAGAGAACTGTTATAATGTAACTAGTTTGACTAGATACATTATCTCTTTATCAGTGTTTAACCCACTGCGGGTGAACCTTTATATTTTAGAACACTAAAGTGTTTTTATTATATAAGGATGATATTGAGATAAACACATTAGATGTGAATAACAGAATTTATATTTTGAATATAAATAAATCTCAAATATATATAATGACAAACAAATAGCTCAAAGTGATTTGATCAGAAGAAACTAATTATGGCATTGTTGTCTGGGACACAATCGAACAAGACTCGTATATCCACACTTTCGAAGAGTGGGTACTCGGACTGTTTTGATTCCAATCAAAAAAGTCTACGAATCTAGTTTATTGGGCAATGTGCCTAAAACACTATTTACTTGGTAAAAGTGTAAAATGCCACCGATCTATTAGCCCTGTTCATAGTGAAGCAAGTGGGCCCATGTCTAGCTAGGCTAGATATGGATATGAATATTTCGTGACCTATACAGATGTGGCATCGCGTAATGGTTGTGTGTTTCTTTTGAAGAACACAAATCGGAAACTTTTAGAGTTTCGACACGAAATAGACAAACAGATCGACTATAGTATTATACCGTCACGGTAAGACCGTAATGGAAAATACTTAAGCATAAGTTTCTTATACTTGAAAGAGTATAGTATTCTTTCAAATGAGGACTCCTCCCGGAACACGTCAAAGTGACGTTGTGTCCGAACGGATTAACCGAATCATGTTAGACATGATAAGGCTAATCATGAGTCGCTCTGAGCTACCATTTCCTTCAACGGATAAGTTTTAACAGTGCAATAACTTATTTAGAATAAGGTTCCATAATAATCTGTTTGACAGATTACATATTAGATATGAACGGGAAAGAAACCGGGTTTCTCATTCCTGACCATTTGGGATGCTAGGCATATGTTTGGATAATACCAAACTAAAACCCAAATTGGATAAGTGTCAAATTGGTTATCCTAAAGAACCATAAGTATTGTACTTATACAATCTCACATGAGAACAATTAGATTGTTGCTCACCATGCAGTTTTCCTAAGAGAAATACCGATATGCAGTGGTAAGTGGGAGGATAGTAATACTCGATGAAAATTGGAGTAATACTATTCGAGGCACAAATCCTAATGGAACACAATAGTTCATCAATGATGAATTTATTCCATTAATCTTCGAATACACAAGAACCGCGTAGATCGGAGAGAGTCAGAAAACAACCTAGGGTATGGGTTTCTGATCTCACCTAATAAAGATGTTAATCTTTTAAGGTATACCAACTGATTACGTATGAGGTAGTGATACAAGGTATCGACTCCCTATTATGACAAAGTGTCATGAGTCCGAAATGGATTCCATGTATATCAACAAGTTTGGATACTAGTTGATGTACCATAAGACATTGTGCCTATTGGTACTTTATAAGTCTTCAAGGAAGACATACATGGAAGGCAACATACCAACGTACTAAGCTAGGCTTGTAAAGAAAAGGTAGAGTTATCAACATTGTGTTGATTCCGACGAAACCTTTTACATGTTGCCATTGTAAATCCATTTGGATAATGCTTGCTAAAGCTGTGTATTTCATTTATGAAATATGACAGCTTAACGGAAAATCGCTTTCCTGAAAAGGAAACCTTTCGGAGGATGTTTATAACATCCTGTCGGTTTTGTCGTACCATAACAAGCAAACAAGGTTTGCAGGTTATTCGATCCATGTTTGGATTGAAGCAAGCATAGGTTCTAGGAATTATCGTTTTGATGTAATCATAATGGAGTATGATTTAATTCAAAACGAAATGATTCTTGTGTATATAAAAGGGTTAGTGGAGTGCACTGACATGAATGTCATGTAAGATAATGATAATATGTCATTTCTTGGAAATGATATTCCCATAAATAATCGGTGAAAGCTTGGCTTTCCTGATAACGACTATAAGTCGTAACAAAGGTACTATACAATAGTATAACGGTACAGTGAGCTGGAAATCTTCCAAGCAAGATACTGTTGCCGAATAAACAACAAATGCGAATTATTGTTGCAGCTGAGGTAGCAATAGAAGCCATTTGGATCGATAATAAATCTAATTAGATTAGATATAGTTCTGTTAGCGGCTGAGCTAGGCGTCAGCACAGGCTAAAGAATTAATGGTCTCATCGACGATCCAGATATATACTTTGATATTCATCTGATTCGTTCGGATCATACATCATGGCGATGTGATGATCGTGTAAATCGCGTCAGACGATAATCATGCAAATCAGCTGACGAAAATCTTTTCTCAGCAATTTGAGCGAACCGTACATAGTTCGGGTGTTAGACACTCGAGTGACTGGCTATGTGCCAAGTGGGAGATTGTTGGATAATATGACCCATAGCGTCACTATTTGTACAGATCACAGTGTTGTTGTACAAATTAACTATGTGACAAAGGAGATTGCACTCTCATCATTTGTGATTAGATCACCTAGATATATAAATGAAGAGAGGTCCTATGATTAGTTCCTGGATTGGAATGATATGAGACAGTATCAGTCCACGAAGGATTAATCATTAAATATCCCTAGCCGGAGTATTATCGAGACAGGACATCGATAATACGGAATAGGCTAGTATTGCACTAGTGCGCGTTGTGAGGACACGACGGCATAGTTCTCATATATTTAAGTATTGGATACTTATGCAAGTGCGATAGGAGGTTGTGTTTCACACCGATGGTACGGGAAACAGCTTCGCTCTGGTCCTCTGGATAGACCCCTCGGAATCCCATTGGTATTATGACTATGTGTCTATGGGAGTCCGACATCAGGGTAGGTGTATTGGTCTTAACCTGAGACTTGCACCGCTAATGCTTACGACAATCAATATACTTTAGTTAAGGTCGTCTAGGACTCTAACCGGTTCTGTGTACGCCAACTGCTGGGTATATTGAGAATCGTAGAGTATTGGGTGTGATGTCAAGACGGAAGTATCACTTCAGTCATAGTGGAGATGATGTCACGCAGGATACGGTATTAGTGCTCTTAAGTGTTGCGCAACCATCGGGATATTATGACTAGGTCATGCATATCCGATTATAGAGACTAGTTACCAGACATCCGACATGTGCTTCGGACGGGGCAGACACTTATCCAGCCCCAGCCCTAGCACGTGACTATCCGATACTGGGCCGATATACACAATACTTGGTATACTACGCTTGATACAGATCTTAAATATTCTTAGATGGATATGTCCGGAGAATTGGGTAGACTTGGTGCTTTGCTAGAAGCCAACCTTGTCTTGTAAATCGGTAAAACGTAGTACTTGGTACTCACGTGTTCGGATAGTCCGATGACCGATTTGACTACCAACATATCCGGGATCTCATGGGTCGCTTCCCAAAGATTCACCAATGACGTATGACTTACACTTTTATTAATCTGAGATTAATATGATCAGAGAGAAAATTAATCTGGGATTAATTGCGGAGATATTTTATCTAGGATAAAATATCGATTAAAGAGAGAGAAACATTAATTTGGAATTAATCGAGGAAATAATATATTTGATATATTAAACGAAATTGGATTTCGACGCGGAATTAAAATTAGATTTTAATTCGGGCGAGCGAATTAATTTAGAATTAATTCGTTAGCGACGTGAATAGTGATTTTGCTAGGCGTAATCATTTAATTACGACGCAACGGAAAATTTTTTAATTTGGAATTAGCGAAACCGAGCCCGAGAATATTTACGAGCGCATTCGCATTTCGAATTCGAGCGTGGCTCGTCAAATCAAGCGTCAAATCATTAGTCACATCAAGCGTCAAATCACTTGTCACTTTGAGTGATGTGACTTGACAACTTGATTGAGTTGACTTGATGTGATGAGTGATGTGTGTGGTTGGCAATTAAAGCCAAATGTGTTGGAAATGAATTTGAATTTCATTTCAAGTGTATTAGATACACTTTGGTAATCACCAAATATGCATAACACATATTTTCCCTCCTCTCTCTCCTCTCTTCACTCACGCCATTTCTGGTTTTTGTGAGGCAGTGAACTGCCGAAAATAACAAAAGAAATGGAGGGAAGCAAGTGCGTTTTTGATGCAAAAACAAGAGTGCTAGCACACTCCGAGATCAATGCGAAGGTGATAGGGAAGTCCACCCATGAGCCGGGATTCAAATGATGAAGCTTGGAGCTTCAAATCTTGAAGACAAGGGGCGCCAAACACTGTTCACAGCAGCCCACTGCTTTGCAAATGTGCAGAATTTCGAATTTTGTTGCCCAAATCGTCGCTCAAACCGCTCGATGTAAGTATTCCGCACTTCCGTCGTTGTATTCACTTATGATTCATGCTTGAGTTTTGATCTTGGGACCTATAGAAACTCCAACAGATGGATATTGTTGAGTTATAGTTATTGATGTTTATATCGTTTTAGTGATAAGAAAATGATGATGGTGGGAACCCCCAAATTGTTAATTTTTTGGGCATGAGATTAAATAAAGATTATAGATTGGATATAAGTTGATATTGAGAATGATATTGACAATATTTTGTAGATTTGTTGAGGTTATTTGCTTGTGTGGAAGATATGGATAGAGTGTTGAGAAAATTGAGTATGAAAGCATGAAGTTTTGACCAGAGTTTGGTCTTGTGTCGCGACATGAATTAGGAATTTTCCCAGAAACACTTCTGGTTTGATGCGCGTTGTGACACGCAAGGTCGTGCGTCATGATGTGTACTGGGAATGTTTGGGTATGTTTCTGGAATGATGAGCATCGCGACACGTGAAGCCCTGCGTCGCGATGCGTGGTCAAAAATTTCCCCAAATCAGTTTCAAAGCATCTCAGTTTCACTTGAACACGTTGGAGGCTACCATAAGAGTCTCGTATCAACTCGTGTGTACACATTACATCATGATACAAGTACGATACCTTCAGAGTGATAGTGCTTACTTGAATAAGAAAATTTTAGTATGATTTTGTAGTACGTTTCTTAATCCATTTCTAATATAGTCTATCAAATGTAGATCATCGCAGGAACCGAAGTTTTCTCAGCAAACGAGTAATGCCAGCCAGATTCCAACCAGTGAGTGGACATTTTCTTTTAAGTTGATTTTCATTATGTTGTTGTTTATATCAGCCTTACTTTTTGCTTTTAGGGCGTTAGCCAATTTTATTATCAGTTATATTTTTTTTAGCATGTTTAAGAAATGATTTAGAAAAGAAATGTTTTTAAACATGAGTTTTGTGTTTCGAGGCAAAGGGAAAAACCCACCTCAGTATGTAACTTGTTACAGACTTGGAATTGACGGATGGCATGTGCACATATAGAGGACTGAGGGGACGGCGATACGTAACGCCCCAAGACCACTAGTTTCAAGGACATGAGTGGCATGCTTTGGGGGCAGCGATACGTAATGCCCTAAAGTCATGGATTTGCACTCCTGGCTATAGTTAGGCGTATGAGGGGACGACGAGACGTAACGCCCCCATACGTCAGGTTTTCATAGATAAATACAGTTTTCATCAATAGTTTTCAGATACAGTTTTCAGAAAAGGTTTATAGAAAAGAAAGTTTTCAGAAAACAACAGATTTATTAGAAACTTTCAGAAAAGATAAGTTTTACAGAAAGAGTTCAGAAGAGATTTTCAGAAAGAAACCCAGAGTTTTTAGACAGGAAAAGAGTTTTCGTATAAAGCTATTTCTTGAACTTTGGATTTAGAACCAAATATTTTTATAACTGTATTTTCAGTTTTCGTCCACTCACTTAGATCGTTCAAACGATCTAACCCCCTCCCAGTGTTTAATTTTGCAAGACCCTGGAGGACGAGCTCGGGAGGATGGCTACTGATGGCAGTCACTAGAGGGTCTGAGTCCACCAGAGTGTGTATAGAGTTTCAGTATTGTCAGAGTCAAAGTTAAAATTGTATGTCATACATTGTATAGAATAAGTTATTGAAATGTGCTAATGTGTTTATTATCAGTGTGGTGATGTGTAGTACTAATGAGTACATTATATGAGTATTTGAGATGTATTTCATGTTGATGATTCGGGGCAATGGTCCCTATGCATGAGAAAGTCAGTTGAGATTAGTTCAGTTAAGATGTTTACAGACAGATAGTCAGAGGCTCAGGGGGACATTACGGCCTATTCCCTACCGGTAGCATCTCCTAGATTGGGGATGTTATAAAGATGGTATCATAGCATGGTCTAGGGAGTCAGTGACTACCGGGGTACTAGTATGCAAGGCACTACCTCTCCAGTAACTGATCCTTGAGTACGTCCTCAAAGTTCTATAGATAGGTTATTAAAAATTCCTAGATTATTCGAATATCCTTCCTCATAAAGAATTAATATTCTTTGATAGATCTTTTCGAAATCATCCTGAATTATTAGCAGAAGATCAAGTTTAGTTATGAAACTAGAAAGTATAAGTACTAAGAAAAGTTACCTAAGGAAGTGGGAAAAAGAAAGCTCTAAGAAAGTAAGGAAAGATGCATAGATGTTTGAGTGGTCAGAGATAAATAAATATAAGAGGCAGAAGGATATAGTAAAGTTTCAAGGATGCCCGTCCAGGAAAGTAGAAAGGGAAAGAAAAGCTAGAAAGAGAAGAAAAGGGTAAAATGTAGATACTTAAGCAATCAGAAGCGACTAACGGCTAATGAATATAAACAAATAGATAAGGGAATACCAGAACTAGTAATCGTAAAAGTATTAGAAACAAGGACGCCGACACCCATTGAGACAAAGATTCCTACTCCACCCTATACCAGCCAAGATAAAGATAACCGTAAGGAAATTCGATGAGAATTTGACCTAAGCCAGAAACAAAAAACACAGAATGATAGGCCAACCAGGAAGAACTAAGAAGTATTAAAGAGATAGAAGAGAAAGTGCTTGACTTAAGCCAAATATATAAGTTAGAAATGCCCGCGGAAATCCATAGATTGGTGCAATGTTAATAGAGATTCTTGAAAGTTTAAAAATGAAAGATTTATGAGATGAGAGATAATTGGAAGTTAGCAAATAGTACTAACCTGAATAGTAAGATTATACAGTGTAGTTGTAGCCTATAACAAGAGCAAAGAGCAGAAACCTAGGAAGTAGTCAATGAGAGTAAGCCATCACTAGTCTTGGGAAGCATAATAAGGAACTGAAGAATAAGTTATGGAAATAAATAATAAACGAAGCTATGGGAAACAATAAGGAAGTAAAGTGTATGTAGTAACAATGGATAATATGGCTTGGGATAGTAATGTCTATGGAAACCTTATCATAATAGATCGAAGTTATAGAAATTTTAGTACTTACAGTAGTCGACGTAGATTATGACGGTATGAGCGATAACTCTTCTATTTAGTAGTCATGACCCCAGTAGGTGTATAGGCACATATTCAGAAACATGTATTTTCCAGATCCCCAAAGAAAGCAAGTATGCACCCTTATACTCAGAGCCCAATAAGGAGAAGAACCATCAAAAGAGTTTATTTGACATGATAAATGAGTCGAAAAATGGCTATATAGCCAAAATTAAGAAGTTTAAAAGAATATAGATAGGAAACATGAGATAGAATAATTCGGAGTCATAATAAGTGGAGCCCAATGTTTGGATATATGTCATAGAGCTTCATGTAATGTAAACGGTCTTATATGTTTTGAAATAAAATGATGCATTATTCATTTATCAAAGTGTTTGTTTAAATTTCGCATATTGTTAATTATCTTGATTACCTTAGATTACTTATGTGTCTTTAGAGTTAATGTATGAGTGTCATACAAAAGAGGATTTAAGTCTAAAGTTAGTAATCTTAAATAGTCCATAGAGAGCAAACAAAATGGGTACTTTATTTTTGGTTTTTCTATAGCTGCGGTTCATTCTATATTTGTATGGCGACCTTGATCCGGGATCGTCCATGTAGAGACATGAGAATGGAGGCACCTTGTATGACGCGATCATATAGGACTGGACCCAGATAGAAATGACTTTCTTATAATATTCATTAAACAAAAAAAATCATTTCGATCTACTAGATGGTCATATATGGATTGATCTTAATCCTGAGTGTACTACGAACTCCTGCATGGCAGACTATGTCCTTTAATTTACAAAGGTGAGGTTGGTGTAGCAGTCCCGACCAATAGCTACATACTTTGGGGGCATGGTCTGTTGAGTAGCTGGGAAAGTTTTACATAGATATGAAGTTCACTCATTTTTGGGAGAATTAGAGGAGTATCTTCCTTAAGGGTTGATTCGGTACTTGAATGGTTAGAGCACTCAAGTCTCTCTATTACGAATAAAAGGTTAAAATTCATAATGGTTATGAATAAATCGTTCATTGGAGAATCAATAGTACGTAAGGTATAAATAATTAGAGGGGTATAACAGATATTATGGCTCGGCTCTAATTATGAGATACTCGTGAAGGGTCAATTCGTATGTAGTGACTATATCGATGGACACCGACTTGGTTCGGCTTAATATACCATATACGGCAACGAGAGTGCAACTTCGAGTTTTTAGTGGAATAACTCGGAGTTAATAATTCAGAATATTTAATTAAGAGGTTAATTAATATTTCGAGATTATTAGAGCTCGGAACCGTAGATCCATTTGGTCCCCGTGCTAGCTCGATATACTATAGCGGATTTAGTATAATTGGATAGTCCAATTATATACTCACAAAGGTATAAATATTACTAATATGATTAATAATATTATTTTGTCACACTTGAAACTATATATTAAAAGTTTAATATATGATTTTATTAATTATTTTATATTTAATCACAAGTATTAAATTATATAAGATATAATTTAATGTAAGTCTAATTTTGGAAATCCAAATATTGAAAAATAACTATATTTGAGGAACTAATACGATAGAGATTCTAGAGTCTAATTTCACCTAGCTATCTCCTATGTATTTGTTCTGCCAATTAATCCTTGTTCAGTTATATTGTTTATAAATCAAGAATCCTAGAGTATTAACTCCCTCTCTCGAGTAACAGTGAAAATGTTATCAACTATAGATTTCGATATCCCTATAAAAATCTAGTAATTAACAACTGATTACGTCTTGTGACTCTATGTTAATGACTTCAAAGGCACTATAGATTCTCTCGAATTCTGTAAAATCCTAGGTCATATTCTCTAGATCTTAGAGTGATAGATTCTAAACATTCATCATCTTGATTTGTGGCCAGCAAACAAGAAGCATTAAACTCAAAAGAATATAAATAAAGTGAAATATAACTTCATGACAATATTAGCAAATAATGCAAGGTTCAATCATCAGTTGCATCATTCTCCAGAATTAAGGAGTTAGTTCATGACTAAAGATAAAAACAATAAAAATAAGGCCATGAATCTAATGGAAATCATTAGAGTTCTAAGAAAGAAACAAGAAGATAAAACCCGAATTGAATCCCTTTGTCTTCGAACGTCACCGCCTTTGTCTCCTTTTGTCACTCTTCAATCCTCCCCCTTGGATCTCTCTAAAAATAAGTGTTCTTGTTTTTTTTGCTGTGTATTAGCCTCATCTCTAGGTTTTGGACGAACTTATCTATTTATAATAGAGCCTTGGGGTCATTGAGCATCTAAAAACCCTAAAGATTATGTTTCTGGGCCGCGCGGGGCGCTGCCGCACCAGAAAATATGCGTCACGACGCGAGCAAGGGCACGTCGCGACGTGTGGTAGGTTCATTGGTTGTTTGATTTCCGCTTTTCTACTCTTCCCATGTGCTTTTGATGCGTTCGTATGGTCCCAAAACACGTACAAATACCCCAAGATCCATGTATCAATGCTTCCTACAAATAAAACATAAAAAACTACAAAATACATTAAATGATACGAAATCAAATAAAATAGTAAGCTAAGAATGCAGGAATAAGTGGGTATAAACCACACTTATCAAACACGCCCAAACTTAAAATTTCGCTAGTCCCGAGCAAAATAGAAAATAAAAACTAATTAAATAAAATTAACAAAATTAACTAAGCCACTTTCGTAGGGACCACAATTGCATTTAGCATATGCAACAAGCCTTTAAACCTCTAGGCGAACCTAGTGGACGAGTTATAGTCTCATGAGGGCTTACAGTGACGACACCTACAAACGTCATTCACAAACATGCAAAAATTAAAAATAAACAAATAAAATAATCCCGATAGTTACACATACAATTGTCCTCAAAGAGTGCTTATCAATGAAATCAGAGAACCTTCAAAGTACTCAACTTCGACTCAAATCTAAGTTCTTGAATAAACCATCTAAGCCAGACTCACAGTGTGTGTGTGTAAAGGTTCATTCACAGCTCGACTCATAAGTAAGCCAACTCAATGATTTCATCTCAAAAATTTAGATCCAATGGGTCAAACCAACCTAGATATCTCAAATTTACTCTGTATTTTCTTTTCTTTGCTCCGTATGGTATGATTTTATTCTCTTTTTTTTCAGCACACATACCCTTTAAGGTAGCATTTCTCCTCATGGTGGTCCTAACCCTCGCCCATGGTTAGCTTCACGCTTATCAGTTATATGTTGTTTCTTTTTTTTTTAATCATACCATACATCATAATAATAGCATATTGAGATAGATATCTAAGCAAAGGGTCATTCATCGGAAAACAATTTCTTTAACTAGTCACTTTGCCAACTACTTAGGTTCTTACCACTAAAAACCTATTTTAAGTGCTTACGAGTCTAACTTAGATCACCTACTCAAGGCATCAGATAAAAATCAATTGATGACTTGTCATTTCTAAAATTTCATTTAAAACAAACAAATTCATCATTAGATTTATGCTTTACTATCAAGGATATTAAACAAAAACATTTTTTTTAAAAAAATTAACAGGAACTATCACTACATACACACACCCCTAAACTTAAAATTTGCATTTTCCTCAATGTAAGATAAATATAGAGAAACAAGAGTGAGGAACAACACTATCGTGCATGGAGTTGATCAGGCTACTGCTGGTCAGAATTTGGTTGCGCGGGCTTTGTGTGTTTCGTGTTACTTGCATAAATAACATGCAAACTAATAAATAAACAATTAGCACACAATAAAAATAAAAATAAAGAAAATAATAATAAGAAAATAAATACAAGAGTTGCCTTTTCGCTAGTGCTAAGTTTAACGTCTTTAGCGAGACGTAATCACCCAAATGGTCATGATAGCTTCTTCTTTTGTATCCACTGACTGATTTGACATGAAAAAGATGCTTCGCGGCTATGGCAATTTATCCAAATACCCCTTACTGCTGCTTGGTCATGGAGGAAGTAATCTGCTCAATCTGTGTTTCTAAGGACTTCATTGTTGCCCCGATATTTTCCATGTGTGTCTCAATATTGTTCAGCCTTGATTCATTCTTCTCAAACATCGCTGAAGTATTAGCAACAAACTGTTGGACAATTATGACCCATAGCATCACTATTTGTAAAAGACATTATGGTTTTTGTACAAATTAACTATGTGACAAAGCAAATTGCTATTTTATCATTTTGTAATTGGATTACTTGAATATATATATAAATGATAAAAGTCCTTATGATTAGTTCCGGATTAATAAGATATGAGACAATATTAATCCACGAACGGTTTAATCATTAAATTTCCCTAGTCGTAGTATTATTGAGACTGGACATTGATAATTCGGAATAGACTAATATTACACTTGTGCACGTTATGGAAGTTTAACGGTATAGTTCTCATATATTTAAGTATTGGATACTTATGCAAGTCTGATAGGAGGTTATGTTAGCCGTTGGACCAGGAACAACTTCGCTATGGATAGACCCCTCGTAATCCCATTGGTAGTATGACTATGTGTCTATGGGAATCCGAATCAGGGTAGATGTATGTGGTCTTAACCTGAGACTTGCATCGCAAATACTTGCGACAATCAATACGCTTTGGTTTTGGTCATCCAGAGCTTTAACAAGTTCTGTGTACGCCTCTTCTGGGTTTACCCAGAATCGTAGTGTATTGGGTGTGATGTCAAGATGGAAGTATCACTTCAGTCATATGGAGATGATGATCACGCAGGGATACATAACTAGTACTCTAATATACTGCAACTATCAGGATAATATGACTAGGTCATGATTATCCGATTAAAGAGACTAGTTGCTAGTGATCCGATATATGCTTCGTACGGGGCAGACACAATTCCAGCCCCAGGCCTAGCATGTGACATCCGATACTGGATCAAAATATGCAATACATTATATACTACGCCTGATATAGATTATATATTCTTCGTTGAATATCTCTGGAGAATTGGGTAGGCACGGTGCTTTGCTAGAAGCCAACCATGTATTGTGAATCGGTAAGAACGTGGTATGGGGTACGCACGTGTTCGGATAGTCCGACAACAGGATTTACTGCCCATATATCCAAGGATCTCTTGGGTCGCTTCCCAAAGATTCACCGATGACATTTGACTCGAACATAATTAATCTAGGATTAATTATGAGAGAGAAAATTAATCTAGGATTAATTACTGCAAGAATTTATATGGGATCAAATTCTAATAGAAGAGAGAACGCGATTAATTTGGAATTAATCAATTGAATAATATATTGAATATATTAATTGAAATCAGATTTCAATGCGGTATTAAAATTGGATTTTAATTCGGGCAAATGAATTAATTTGGAATTAATTCGCAAGTGACTTTCGTAATAATTTTGCTAGGCACTATTATTTAATTAAATTGGATTTAATTAAATCGCAACGGAAAAATTTGTTTAATCGGATTAAACGAATCCGGGCCGAAAGTGTGTTGTGTTACCCAATCAAATTTTGAATTTAAAGTGGGACCCATTTCATTTACATTACTAGTCCCTTTTGGTGATGGAAATCTAATCACCTTTTTGGTGATGGAAGTGATTGAGAGCATTAAATGAATTTTTTCTCTCAACACACTTGTTTTTGGTTTTTAGAAAACCATATACACAACTTTTGAAGTTGACTTTGGTATTAGGTTTTTGGAATAAAAAATACAAAAGAAAAAACACATCTCTCTCTCTTTTCTTGGCTTGGCTGAGAGCTTCACTTCTCCAAGGGAAAATTTTGCTTCAAATTTTTCTTCTTGCTAGCACATCAAGAGTTGGTTAAGGTGATAGGGAAACTTACCATTGGGTTGGATTCATTCAATAAAGCTTGGAGCTTCATCAAACATTCAAAGATTTTTAAAATCCAACATCCGATCATTGTAAGTTTTTTCCGCAAACTTTATTTAAATTCACACACACATCATGACTTAGAGATCTTGTGGCATGTCTAGGACACTTACAATGGTATGAGATCCTTTTCTAAGCATGATTTGAGTTTAGGGTTTATAGACTTTTTTGGGGGATTTTATGCTTGGAGTATGATTTTTTCCAAATTGGTTGTTTGGTTTAGCTTTGATGATGATAAATTGGATTTGTGAATCAATGGATTTGAGAAAATTTGATTAGATTAATTTTCCCTAAAAAATTCCATCTTGGCCAAATATAAGACCCTAGTTTTCACATGGTGATTTTTTGATTTTAGACTATGGATGAGTTTAAAGCATGAAATGAATATTAATTGTTGGTTTAATTAGATTGAAATCGAAATTGAATGTTATTTCATGATATTGCCGTGAGATTGAGCATGTAGTGATGGATTGAGTTTGCTTCAATTGTGTTGGACATGAATTGGATATTTAAAGCATGATTAATTAGTTTAAATTGATGTTTTGGAAATATTAGTTTAATTAATTAATTATGGTAATTACACTTTAATTAAAATTAATATGATATTTGGAATATTATGTTAATAAGTATTAGTCTTTAAATTTGGAATTTATTCAATTGGACTAATTTTTTGTATTTGGGTTTAATGGGCTTGGTTGGGCCAAGTTTGGTTTTGGACAATTGGGTTGGATCCAATTGGGCCTAAAACCATTTCCATAAAGTCCAAATGGTATTGAATAAAAATTAAATTGGATTTAAAATTGTAGTTCGATATAATTCAAGAATACGTACTTTGAGTATTTATTCTTAAACGAGTTGGACTCGCGCAAATCAAATCGTTGTTTGAACATTGGATGGTCATTAATTCAAAGATTAATTAATTGGATTAGATTGATTGAATAATATGCTTTGTGTTAATACTTGGATGTATTTGTATGAATAACATATATCGGATGGATATTAGAAGGGTGGGAGAAATTTTGGAAATTGTTGTAATAAATTCATAATTTATTAAATTGGACCTGCGTGTCCAGCATATTATCTCTTTACTATTTGTATTTCTCTTCTCACCAATTCCCCTCAATGTAAATGAGGTTTCTTTAATGTATTATGTAATTGGGTAGAAGTATGAATAGTGCTAGCGGGAGAGAAGAAATGGAGAGATTTGTTCTAGGAATAATTTATTATATATCCATCCGCATATCATTATTAATTTATTCGCGCCTTATTATGCTTTTAGAATGCATGTTTAAGGGTGTATGATGAGACCTAATAAAGATAATAAATTGGATGCCAATTTACGTGAAAAACCCTCAATTTAATATTAAGCGTATTCCTTCCATTGAGTGGTTCTTTCTCAAGATCCAAGATTGGCTTTGATTTGTTGGCCAAAGTCAAGATCATTGTCCATCGCGGATGTGTTTGAACCACGAAGGCTTTGTTATATATCGCATGTCTTGAGCAGTTGTGACTTGTTGGCCAAAGTCAAGGTCACTTCTGTTCATCGACGTGGATTACGAAGCTTTCCCACTACCAATGGGTCGCGCTTAACTGGAATCGTTAAGCTTGTTGAGCCAAAGCCAAGGCTTAGTTGATTAACAGGAAATGTTAGGAAATATATATTGGCTATATATTTTGGACTTGGAGGTCCACCTACCGGATCTAGGAATTGGATGAGATCCAATTGATCTTAGAGATCTACCTAGTTAAGTTTCATACAGCTTGTTGGCCAAAGTCAAGGTTGTGTGTTATTTAACGGGATCCTAGCCCACTAGGAAACTAGGTTTCCCGAGTAATCAACAGAGGGTTAGAGGCTCGCCGAAAAATAGTGGGAGGCCAGTATAAAATTTTCAATTTAGTTTAATACTTGCTAAAATGCGCGTTTTATTTTTCGTCGTTATATATTTATATTAGTTGGACTAATATTTTATTATTTTCTTTGAACAGTTGGACTGTACCATAACTTCATTTGTAGTTGATTATATAGTTGGACTATAGTAATCATTATATTTGATTGTACCCGATATCGTTGATTGAATAGTTAGGCTATTGCAATCAAGATGACTTGAACGATTAGTGTTAGAGACATCGTCATGGGCGATAATGTCTTTAACGGTGCCAATTTTCCAGATTGGGAGATGAATCTCAGATTGTATTGGGAGCCGAGAAATTACTCTATTTCATAGACAGACCTCTCGGGCCTGAGCCTGGACATGAGCGGGTTGTTGATCATGAGCTTTGGAAGACTCACAGTGATGACAACTCAACTGCTCAGTCCGTCATGCTTGCCGCAATGACTCCTCAATTTCGTCGTCAAAACAAAGGATTGGATCCTTACAATATGATGTTGAAATTGAAGGACCTTCATAGATCTAATCTTAGATCTCAGAAGTATGAATTGCAAAAGAAGCTCTTTCGCTCACGTATGTCAGATGGTACATCTGTCGAGCACTATGTGTCACAGATGATTGCTGACATCGAACAACTAGGTCAGCTTGGCATAACCTTCGAGGCTGAGACTTCTATAGATTTGATCTTACAGTCTCTGTCTGACTGTTGGGACGGGTTCATCATGAACTACAATATGATGAACCAAGAGAAGACTCTTGGAGAGTTGATGGCGATGCTGAAAGAGGCAAAGCCAGAGCTTCTGAAGAGCAAAAAGCGCGAGGCGCACTTCACTTCGACATCTTAGAAGGCCAAGGCTTGGCCGAAGGCTTCTGGAGGTGTGAAGAAGAAGAAGAAAAGAATGGACAAGGCCAAATCATCAATGTCTTCTGGGAAGGAAAATGACAAATCCCAAGATGTCTGCCTATAGTGTGGCAAACGGGGTCACTGGAAGCGTGACTGCCATGAGTACATGGCGCACATGAAGGAAGTGAAGGCGGGCAAGGCTTCGGCTTCAGGTATGTTTATTATTGAAATAAACATGTCTACTTCTATTTTGAAAAATTGGATTTTTGATTCTGGATGTGGTACTCATATATGTACTGATGTGTAGGATCTGCAGATTAGTAGGAGAATGGCCTTAGGTGAGATTGACCTATGAGTTAGAAAAAGGACCAGATTCGCTGTTTTACCTGTAGGGACTTATGTTTTGGAATTGCCCTCGGGGCATGTACTTAATTTAGCAGACTGTTATTATGTACCTAGTTTTACTAGAAACATTATCTTTGTATCTTGTTTGACCCAAAGCGGGTATACTTTTGTATTTCGAAACACTGGGTGTTTTATTTATAAAGATGATTTTGAGATATGTACTGCTGATGCCAATATTGGTCTTTATATTTTGAATATAAATGAATCTCAAACATATAACATGACAAAGAAACGACTCAAAATGAGTAAAACAGATGAAACTTATATGTGGCATTGTCGTCTGGGACACATTAACAAGACTCGCATATCCACGTTTTCGAAGAGTGGATACTTGGATGGATTTGATCCTAATTCATATGATGTCTACGAATCTTGTTTATTAGGTAAAATGCCTAAAACGCCTTTTAACGGTAAAGTTATGCGTGCTACCGAACTGTTAGCCCTCGTTCATAGTGACATATGTGGGCCCATGTCTAGCAAGGCTAGAGGTGGATATGAATACTTCGTAACCTTTATGGATGATGCATCGCGTTATGGTTATGTGTATCTTATGAGACACAAGTTAGAAACTTTTGAGAAATTCAAAGAGTTTCGACACGAAGTAGAAAAACAGACCGGCAAAAGTATTAAAACATTACGGTCGGACCGTGGTGGAGAATACTTGAGCAATGAGTTTCTAGATTACTTGAAAGAGTATGGTATTCTTTCACAGTGGAATCCTCCCGAAATACCTCAATTGAACGGTGTGTCGAACGGAGAAATCGAACTTTGGTGGACATGGTAAGGTCTATGATGAGTCACATTGAGCTACCAATTTCCTTCTGGGGATACGTATTGAATAGTGCAATACTTATTTTGAATAAGGTTCCGTCAAAATCTGTTGGACAGACCCCATATGAAATATGGACAGGAAAGAATCCAGGTTTCTCATTCTTGAAGATTTGGGGATGAATGGCATATGTCAAACGTTTGGATGGTACCAAACTAGAACCCAAATCGGATAAGTGCCTATTTTTATGTTATCCTAGGGAAACCAAAGGATATTACTTCTAAAACCCATAAGAGAACAAGGTATTTGTTGCTCTCCATGCGGTTTTCCTCGAAAAGGAATTCCTAAATGCAGTGGTAAGTAGGAGGAAAGTAGAACTTGATGAAAATCGTAGTGATACTGTTCCTGGCACAGACTCCCTCACGGAACACGAACAATTCATCAAGGATGAGATTGTACCACAATCTTCTAATACAAAAGAACCACGTAGGTTGGAGAGAGTCAGAAAACAACCTGAGAGGTATGGGTTTCTGATCTCGCCTCATGTAGATATTAATCTTATTGAGGATAATGAGCCGGCTACGTATGAGGAAGCGATACAAGGTATCAACTCCGCTTTATGGAAAGATTCCATGAAGTCCGAAATGGATTCCATGTATACCAACCAAGTTTGGACACTGGTTGATGCACTAGAAGGCGTTAAGCCGATTGGTTGTAAATGGGTCTTCAAGAATAAGACCGACATATATGGCAACATACAAATGTACAAAGCTAGGCTTGTAGCGAAAGGGTATTGTCAATGACAAAGTATCGATTACGATGAAACTTTTTCACATGTTGCCATGATTAAATCCATTCGGGTAATGCTTGCTAGTGCTGTATATTTCGATTATGAAATATGGCAGATGGACGTCAAAATCGCTTTCCTTAATAGAAACATTTTGGAGGATGTTTATATACAACATCCTGATGGTTTTGTAGTGCCAAAACATGCAAACAAGGTTTGTAAGTTAAATCGATATATTTATGGATTGAAGCAATCATCGCATTCTTGGAACCAATTTTTTGATGAGATCATAAAAGAATATGATTTCATTCAAAACGAATATGATTCTTATGTATATAAGAAGGTTAGTAGGAGCGCACTGACATTCATTGTCCTTTACGTTGATGATGTATTACTTATTGGCAATGACATTCCCATGCTACAATCGGTGAAAGCTTAGCTTTCATTAAAAATCTCCATGAAAGAACTGGGAGAAGCAGCCTTTATTCTGGGAATAATGATCTACCGGGATAGATCCAGAAAGCTGTTTTGACTCTCCCAGAGCTCGTACATTGACAAAGTATTGAAAAGATTCAACATGGATCAGTTTAAGAGTGGACTACTTCCAGTGTCACATGGCGTCTCTCTATCTAAGGACATGTGTCCTAAAACTCAAGATGAGAGAGAAAACATGAGCCAGATCCTGTTCGCTCCTGCAGTCAGATCGATCATGTATGCCATGATATGTACACAACCTGATGTCTCATATGCTTTGAGCATGTGCAGTCGCTATCAGGCCGATCCAGGTGATGGTCATTGGATTTCTATTAAGAACATCCTTAAGTATCTTAGACGAACTAAGTATACTTTCTTAATCTATGGAGATGGAGAACTTGAGGTGACTGGGTTCACCGATGCGAGTTTCCAAACCAATAAAGATGACTCTAAGTCACAATCTGGGTATATATTTTGTTTGAACAACGGACCAGTGAGCTGGAAATCTTCCAAGCAAGAGACTGTTGCTGATTCAACAACAGAAGCGGAATATATCGCTGCAGCTGAGGCAGCAAAAGAAGCACTTTGGATTCACAAATTCATAATTGGATTAGGAGTAGTTCCGTTAGCAGCTGAGCCCGTACCTTTGTATTATGACAATAACGAGGCTATAGCACAAGCTAAGGAACCGTGGTCGCATCAACGATCCAAGCATGTACTTCGACGTTTCCATCTGATTCGTGAGATCATACATCGTGGCGATGTGAAGATCGAAAAGATCGATCCAGATGACAATATTGCAGATTCGCTGACAAATACTATTTCTCAGCAGAAGTTTGAGCGACACGTACATAGTTCTTGTGTTAGATACTTGAGTGATTGGCTATGAGCCAAGTGGGAGATTGTTGGACAATTATGACCAAAAGCATCACTATTTGTAAAAGACATTGTGGTTTTTGTACAAATTAACTATGTGACAAAGGAAATTTCTATTTTATCATTTTGTAATTGGATTACTTTAATATATATAAATGATAAAAGTCCTTATGATTAGTTCCAGATTAATAAGATATGAGATAATATTAATCCACTAATGGTTTAATCATTAAATATCCCTAATCGTAGTATTATCGACACTGGACATCGATAATGCGGAATAGACTAGTATTACACTTGTGCGTGTTATGGAAGCTTAACGGCATAGTTCTCATATATTTAAGTATTGGATACTTATGTAAGTGTGATATGAGGTTCTGTTACCCATTGGATCGGGAACAGCTTCGCTCTGGATAGACCCATCGGAATCCCATTGGTAGTATGACTATGTGTCTATGGGAATCCGAATAAGGGTAGGTGTATGTGGTCTTAACTTGAGACTTGCTTCGCTAATACTTGCGAAAATCAGTAAGCTTTGGTTTTGGTCGTCCGGAGCTTTAACAGGTTCTGTGTACGCCTCTTCTGGGTTTACTGAGAATCGTAGTGTATTGGGTGTGATTTCAAGATGGAAGTATCACTTCAGTCATATGGAGATGATAATCACGCAGGGATACAGTACTAATACTCTAATATGCTACAACTATCGGGATAATATGACTAGGTCATGATTATCTGATTAAAGAGACTAGTTGCTAGTGATCCGATATATGCTTCGTACGGGGCAGACACAATTCCAGCCACAGGCCTAATATGTGACATTCGATACTGGATCAAAATACGCAATACATTGTATACTACGCCTGATATAGATTATATATTATTCGTTGAACATTTCTGGAGAATTGGGTAGGCACGATGCTTTGCTAGAAGCCAACCATGTTTTGTGAATCGATAATAACGTGGTACGGGGTACGCACGTGTTCGGATAGTCCGACAACCGAATTTACTGCCAAAATATCTAGGGATCTCTTGGGTCGCTTCCCAAAGATTCACCAATGACATTTGACTCGAACAGAATTAATCTAGGATTAATTATGAGAGAGAAAATTAATCTAGGATTAATTACGGCAAGAATTAATTTGGAATTAATTCGCAAGTGACTTTCGTAATAATTTTGCTAGGCAATATTATTTAATTAAATTGGATTTAATTAAGTCGCAGCGGAAAAATTCATTTAATCAGATTAAACGAATCCGGGCCGAAAGTGTGTTGCGTTACCCAATCAAATTTTGAATTTAAAGTGGGACCCACTTCACTTACATCACTAGTCACTTTTGGTGATGGAAGTCTAATCACCTTTTTGGTGATGGAAGTGGTTGAGAGCATTAAATGAATTTTTTTCTCTCAACACACTTGTTTTTGGTTTTTTGAAAACCTTATACACAACTTTTGAAGTTGAATTTGGTATTATGTTTTTGGAAAACAAAATACAAAAGAAAAAACACATCTTTCTCTCTTTTCTTGGCTTGGCCGAGAGCTTCACTTCTCCAAGGGAAAATTTTGCTTCAAATTTTGCTTCTTGCTAGCACATCAAGAGTTGATTAAGGTGATAGGAAAACTCACCATTGGGTTAGATTCATTCAACAAAGCTTGGAGCTTCATCAAACATTCAAAGATTTTTGAAATCCAACATCCGATCATTGTAAGTTTTTTCGGCAAACTTTATTTATATTCACACACACATCATGACTTAGAGATATTGTGGCATGTCTAGGAAACTTACACAAACGTGCCCATGAAGTCTTCCAAGGAAGATTTCTGCTCAGCTCTTTGATAGTCAAAGCATGATGAAGGTTGCAAGGCATTCTCTGTATTAGCATATGACATGTTTGGATGATAACGGTTAGGCATAGGATTGCCTCTATAGCTTTTGAAGTTTCGATTGTTCACATATTGGACTTGATCAAAGTTCGGGTTTCCTTCCAATAACAGTATATTTGTAGCTGCCGCTGATTCAATAGATGTTTGTGCTCGTGGATTTGTGAGGGCTTCTACTTGCATCGATAGGGTGGAAATCTGAGCTGTAAGTGCCACTAGATGATCTACTTCATATATTCCAGCCACTTAAGTCACCGTAGCACGTTCATTTGGCCATTGAAGATGATTAATAGCCATTTCTTCTAACAGATTGAGGCGTCCTCAATTGATTTCTTGAATAGGGCTCCCCCAACTGCTGCATCAACCATAGTCCTATTCAAACCATTTAGCCCATTATAGAACAACTGAATTTAGACCCAGTCTGCATAATCATGTTGTGGGCATCTTCGGAGTAAATCCTTAAAGTGCTCACATGCTTCATACAAAGTCTCAGTCTCCAACAGCTTAAATATACTAATTTCTGCCCTTAGTTGAGCTGATTTAGCTGGTGGAAAGAACCTCTCAAGAAATTTTGTGGCCATATCCTGCCATGTCATGATACTCCCCGTCTGTATTGATTGTAGCCAATCCCACACTTTATCCCGTAAAGAGAATGAGAATAAGCGTAGCCTGATGGCCTCTTTACTCACGCCATTTATCTTTATGGTATCTGCGATCTCCAGGAACATCCTTAAGTGCAGGTTGGGATCCTCTACAGCTGAACCCCCAAACTGATTCCTTTGTACTATGTTGATCAAGGCAGGTTTTCACTCAAAATTGTTGGCGTTGATTGGTTGACGGGCAATCCCAGAATAAGTATCATCTATGACTGGCTTGAAGTGATCTCTAATTGCCACATGGCGTGGGTTTTTCTCTCTGTTTTCAACCGTCATTGCTTCCTTTTCAATTTTCATTTCTTTCATTAGTCTCCTCGCTTTTCTTTCTATTTCAGGATCAAACAGAAAAGAGTCGAGAATTGTGGATTTTCGCATTCACTGAAGCACCAAAAGAAAAAAAATCAATAAAAAAATAAATACAAACAAAAATAAACTAAAAATAAAAGATAAAAATCTAAATTAAAGCTAAGATTACTTGGTAGTAGTATTAATGTGAATTAAACGAACAATCCCCGACAACAGCGCCAAAAACTTGTTGCGATATTTTATATCGTCTCATAAGTGTACGATGTCAAGTTTTAGTATAAATGAGTTTAGAGAGTCGAACCCACAGGGATTGTGTTAAACTCACAGTAAGTAATACAATTGATACTCTTAACTTTATTTAGAAGATAAATAATAATGATTTAGTTAAATAAATAAAATATAAAATAACTATATAGAAGGAACTAATATGATAGAGATTATAGAGTCTGATTTCACCTAACTATCTCTTATGTATTTGTCCTGCCAATTAATCCTTGTTCAGTTATATCGTTTATAAATCAAGAATCCTAGAGTATTCAGTTATATCGTAATGGAACACCAAATAGTTCATCAAGGATGAAACTATTACTATTAATCTTCGTATACACAAAAACCGCGTAGATCGGAGAGAGTAAAAAAACAACCTAGTGTATAGGTTTATGATCTCACCTCATAAAGATGTCTATCTTATTGAGGTATACCAACTGACTACGTATAAGATAATGATACAAGGTATCGACTCCCTATTATAACAAAGTGTCATGAGTCCTAAATGGATTCCATGTATATCAACTATGTTTGGACACTAGTTGATGTACCGCAAGGCATTTTGCCTACTGGTACTTTATAAGTCTTCAAGGAAGACATACATGGAAGGCAACATACCAACATACTAAGCTAGGCTTGTAGCGGAAAGGTATCGTTATCAACATTGTGTTGATTACGATTCAACCTTTTACTTGTTGCCACAGTAAATCCATTTGGATAATGTTTGCTACTGCTGCATGTTTCATTTATGAAATATGACAGCTGAACGGGAAAATCGCTTTCCTGAAAAAAGGAAACCTTTCAGAGGATGTTTACAACATCCTGTCAGTTTTATCGTACCATAACTAGCAAACAAGGTTTGCAGGTTATTCGATCCATGTTTGGATTGAAGCAAGCATTAGGTTCTTGGAATTGTCGTTTTGATGTAATCATAAATAGTTTATGGTTTAATTCAAAACGAAATGATTCTTATGTATATAAGAGGGTTAGTGGGAGCACACTGACAATAAAAGTCCTATACAATAATGATAATATGTCATTTCTTGGAAATGATATTCCCATAATAATAATCGGTGAAAGCTTGGCTTTCGAGAAAACTCTCCGAGAAACCGTACATTGAAAAATGTACGCAACCTGGTGTCTCATACGCTTTGAGCATATGGATTCACAAACAGGCCAATCCAAGTGATAGTCACTGGATTGATGTTAAGAACATCCGTTAGTATCTTAGAGAACTAAGGATGCTGTCTTAATCTGTGGAGAATGAGAACTTGAAGTGACTGGATCAATGTAGCAAGTTTCCTAAACCGATAAAGACGACTATAAGTCGTAAACGGTACTACAAAGTTTGAATAACGGTACAGTGAGCTGGAAATCTTCCAAGCAAGATACTGTTACCGAATAAATAACAAATGCGGGTTAATTGCTGCAGCTGAGGCGGCAATAGAAGCCTTCTGGGTCGACAACAAATCTAATTAGATCAGATATAATTATGTTAGCAGCTGAGCTAAGCTGCAGCGCAGGCTAAAGAATTAATGGACGGAGAATGATATGAGATAGTATCAGTCCACGAAGGATAAATCATTAAATATCCCTAGTTAGAGCATTGTCGAGAATTGGACATCGATAAATGCGTAAAAGACTAGTATTACACTTGTGCGCGTTGTGAGGGCACAAAGACATAGTTCTCATATATTTGGGTATAGGATACTCATGCAAGTGTAATAGGAGGTTGTATTTTACCGATGGTACGGGAAACAGCTTCGCTCTGGATAGACCCCCTCGGAATTCCATTGGTAGTATGACTATGTGTCTGTGGAAGTCCGAAATCAGGGTAGGTGTATTTGGTCTTAACATAAGACTTGCACCGCTAATATTTGCGACAATCAATATACTTTGGTTGAGGTCGTCCAGGGCTTTAACAGGTTCTGTGTACACCAATACTGGGTATATTGAGAATCGTAGTGTGTTGGGTGTGATGTCAAGATGGAAATATCACTCCACTCATATGGAGATGATGGTCACGTAGGATACGGGACTGGTTCTCTTAAATACTGCAGCTATCGGGATAAAATGATAAGGTCAGGTTTATCCGATTATAGAGACTAGTCACCAGACATCCGACATGTACTTCGTACGGGGCAGACACAATTCCAGCCCCAGGCCTAGCACGTGATCATCTGATACTGAACAGAAATACGCAATACTACGTATAATACGCCTGATACAGATCCTTTATTCATGTAAGGATATTTCTGGAGAATTGGGTAGGCATGGCGCTTTGCTAGAGGCTAACCTTGTCTTGTAAATCGGTATAAACGTAGTACTTGGTACTTACGTGTTCGGATAGTCCGACGACCGAATTTACTGCCAACATATTTGGGGATCTCCTGGGTCGCTTCCCAAAGATTCACTGATGACGTATGACTCGCACTCTAAATTAATATGGGATTAATTAGCAGAGAGAGAAAATTAATCTGGGATTAATTATGGAGATATTTTATCTGGGATAAAATATCAATAAAAAGAGAGATAACGATTAATTTGGAATTAATCGAGAAATTAATATATTTGATATATTAAACGAAATTAGATTTCGACGCGAAATTAAAATTAGATTTTAATTCGGGAGAACGAATTAATTTAGAATTAATTCGTTAGCAATGTGAATAGTGACTTCGCTAGGCGTAATCATTTAATTACGACGCAACGGAAAATTCGTTAATTTGGAATTAGCGAACCCGAGCCTGAGATTATTTGCGAGCACATTCGCATTTCGAATTCAAGTGCGGCACGCAAGTCAAATCAAGCGTCAAATCGCTAGTCGCATCTAGCGTCAAATCATGTCACTTTGAGTGATGTGACACTTGATTGATTGATGTGATTGATTGATTGCAAGTGATGGAAGTGGTTGGTTGGTCAAAGAGTGTTAAACACTTAAGTTTACTTTTGTCATTTGGAATGACAATTTTATCCATTTGACTTTTGAATTTGGTATATGTTTTTTGGAAATACATAAACAAACAATTAATCACACAACACATCATCTCTCATTCTCTCTTTCTCTCTACTCTTCACGCCCAAACCAGTGGGCTGTTTTCTTCACTGCATTTTATAAAAATACCGAGCAAGATGGGAAGCTTAGAGTGGGATTTTGTGGCAAAATCTCAAGTGCTAGCACACTTACGAGACATGCGAAGGTGATAGGGAAGTCCACCCATGAGCCGGGAATCATTTCACGAAGCTTGGAGCTTGACGAAGTTGATCCACGAAGCCAAACCAGTGAGTTGTATACATCCCACTGCCGAATGCACAAGGAGCAGAATTTTGAGTTTTGTTGCTTGCCGCGTCGCTCAACCGATCGATGTAAGTATTCCGCAACTTATTCGATTTGTATTCGCACATTATTCATGCTTATTATTGATCTTAGGACCTTAATATAAACCAACACTAAGTTCGCATGCATAAGTACAAAGCTCATATCTAAGTTTACATATAACACATTTTCATATTTGCATACAACCTATTTGCATACAATCTATGTCCAAATTTGCATACAACCTACTTGCATATAATCTATGTCCGAGTTCATGCATAAAAATAAATTGACATACGAAAAGCATACAATTTCACATTGGTAGACACAGAAGCGCAAACAAATAACATTCATACAAGCATGCATATTAAGGAAAGACAATTAAGCGCATAATAGAAATAGATAACTAAAGAGGTAATACAAATGCATAAGGTAAGAAGAGACAACTATATGCTAAAATAGACATGTCGTGATGTGATGCAGAAAAGATATCTAGAATTGACACGACACATGCGTGGGCCTTTTTCCAAGTGGTACGTGGAATTATATCCCGAGTACAGATCATACTACCGTCCATTCGGAATCGGCTATGAAATTTATGTCCGGGTTTCCATCCTATATACCACGAGAAATAATGCCCAAATGCTATCATAACATGGGAACACCAATGATAATAGATCGAGCCAAGACAAGGATAGATGATGCAATCAATAGATGAAAGACGCGGCAAATATCATGGTAAATGTAGTCTTTTAGGCTTTTCTTCCCCCAAATGGAGACCTTTTAGTCCAACACTATAAGCCCATGCGCTTTTCATTACAATACGTACAAAGATAAAGATAACTACATAGAACTTCGTAATGCATGCGTAAATGAAGCAATGATGCGCAAAAGGATAAGTGGCATAGTGAGAAGCGTGGCAAGACATCGTGGTAAAGACTTTTAACCCCTTGACATAGAGGACCTTTAATCCAACTTATCAAGCCCATGCGCAAATAATACAATGCATATACAAAGTGAAGATAACGATATCGGACTTCGTGTATCCGATTGAACATATCTCACATCCAATCGAATATACATTATCTGTTGCGACAAAGCATCGTGGTAAAGGATTTTAACCTCTCAAAATAGAGGACCTTTAATCGCACTTACTAAGCCCATACGCTAATAACACAATACATATATAAAAAGTAAAGACAACGATATCGGACTTCGTGTATTCGATTGAACATATCTCACATCCAATCGAATATCAATTATCCGGCGCGGCTAAGCATCGTGGTAAAGAATTTTAACCTCTCAAAATATAGGACCTTTAATCGCACTTACTAAGCCCATACGCTAATAACACGATGCATATAAGAAATAAAGACAACAATATCGGACTTCGTGTATCCGATTGAACATATCTCACATCCAATCGAATATAAATTATCCGGCGCTGCAAAGCATCGTGGTAAAGGATTTTAACCTCTAAAAATAGAGGACCTTTAACCGCACTTACTAAGCCCATACGCTAATAACACAATACATATATAAAAAGTAAAGACAACGATATCGGACTTCGTGTATCCGATTGAACATATCTCACATCCAATCGAATATACATTATCCGGCGCGACAAAACATCGTGGTAAAGGATTTTAACCTCTCAAAATAGAGGACCTTTAATCGCACTTACTAAGCCCATGCGCTTTATCTCATCATTACATAAAAAAATAACATGCGGAAATCAAGTAACGAATAATAAACAAATCAAAACAAAATAAAACAAAATATGCGATGTTTACTCAAGTGGTACGTGAAGTTGTATCCAGAGTACAGATCATACTACCGTCCATTCGGAATCGGCTATGAAATTTATGTTCGGGTTTCCATCCTATATACCATGAGAGGCGACACATTTTTCATTTTATTCAAGGGCCACAACATACATCATTTCACAATACATGTATTTTCTATCTATTCAAGGGTCACAACATGCATCACTCCATAATAATCATGCAAATAAGATTCAATAAACAATAAAAATACAAATAAAAATGAATGTGAAAAGTACCATCAGGTCTAACCTTTTATGTTGACTTTCGGACTCGCGTTTCATGGTGATCGGAAGGGCCAAAGCTCCACAACTTTCTGGTTCACTGGTTCGTTGTTCGGGTCACTATTTTCACTCCTTTTTGCTGCTGTTTTGCTGCTGTTTTTCAGGTCACTGTTTTGTGTTTTTTAGGGGCTGTTTTGGGGTGTTTGGGCTGCTATTTTGGGGCACTGTATTCACGGTTTTACTGTAGTTTCAGAGGGGGACTGTTTTCACGATTTTACTGCAGTTTAGGGGGCTGATTCGGTGCATTTCTGGGAGGGCTTGTGACATTGTGTTTGTGTGGCAGTTTCAGGCGTTGATTTCGGCAATGTGTTGATGTGTTAAAGGGCTGTGTGTTGCGTTTATTGAGTGGACTTTGGCGTGAGGTCTTGAGGGCAAGTGGAGGAAGGTGCGTGAATTGCTAATGGGGCCGTTGAAAGTGGCGTGATGGCTTGAGGTTTATGGTGTGTGAGGGATGTGGCAAGGGCAGGTGGCGTGTGTTGATAGTGGGGCTATGCGTGAGGGCTTGAGCTTTTGAAGGTAGTGGGGCAGGTGGCTTTGCTAAGGGTGAACTGAGGGGCGTTGATGGCTTTGGCGTGTTGTTAATGTAGTAAGGTTGAGTTGGTGAGGTCTTGAGTGCGTGAAGGGCTTATGCATGAAAATGGTTACGTGCATGCCTGGTCAGGTGTGGCAGATTGGGCTGTGAGCAAATGGCGTGAAGATTAGTGAGGGTTTCCGAGAGCTCCTTAAGGTTTGTGATTCTGGTTTTTTTTTTGTTTTGAATTGCCGAGAGAGACGCTAAAGGAAGATGGAAGAGAGGAGGTCGAGAGAGATTTAGGGTTTCTTTTTTTTGTGAATTGCCGTGAATGAGAGAGGAGCAATAGGGTTGGTTTTGTGTTACTTTTATAGTGATCCATTAGGGTTTGCTTGTTTGTGCATGGGTTTTAAATAAGGAAACAAACCAATTAGTGTCTTACTAGGAAAATTTATATTTTATTTATCTTAATTAGGCATGCAATTTCTTTAATTGTGTAAGTAATTTTATTATTTTGGTAGGTGATTATTTAGATTTTATTTGTTTTATTTAATTACACATGTGTTAAATATATACTTAATTAATTGGATGTGTCTTAAGTGGGCTTGGGCGTGTGGGCCAAGGCTTGGGCGTGTGGTCTTTGGTTGGTGGGTTTGGTTGGCTTTTGATGGTGGGCTTGGTGTGTGTGTGGGTTTTTGGGCCAAGGTTAAGTGTTTGCGGGTTTTTTAGGCTAAATGTGCTTTAAAATGGAGGTCCACCAGCGAGCCCGAAGCTAAACAAGCGAGTCAAATTCGACAAAGTACTGATTTCCATCTTTTCCCTTCCGACGTCCGTTTCCCGCGGCTTCCGCGACTTAAAAGGTAGTGCCTCCAAATGAGACTCATCATTGGGAGTACGGACTAGCCCGCGGTGTGAACCGGGACAAAGATTTAAGGGTGCACTCACCCCTCGCAAGGGAAGACCTCAAACCGTTGGGTTCAGAATGGTCCCTTACTTATGCCACTTGTAATAAAATGATTTGTGCAATAATCTAACCAAGCCTAAGCAACATATTTCCAAGAGAATTTACTCATAAGCTCGCATGCATAAGTACAAAGCTCATATCTAAGTTTACATATAACACATTTTTATATTTGCATACAACCTATTTGCGTACAATCTATGTCCAAATTTGCATACAACCTACTTGCATATATTCTATGTCCGAGTTCATGCATAAAGATAAATTGACATACGAAAAGCATACAATTTCACATTGGTAGACACAGAAGCACAAACAAATAACATTCATACAAGCATGCATATTAAGGAAAGACAATTAAGCGCATAATAGAAATAGATAACTAAAGAGGTAATACAAATGCATAAGGTAAGAAGAGACAACTATATGCTAAAATAGACATGTCGTGATGTGATGCAGAAAAGATATCTAGAATTGACACGACACATGCGTGGGCCTTTTTTCAAGTGGTACGTGGAATTATATCCCGAGTACAGATCATACTACCGTCCATTCGGAATCGGCTATGAAATTTATGTCCGGGTTTCCATCCTATATACCACGAGAAATAATGCCCAAATGCTATCATAACATGGGTACACCAATGATAATAGATCGAGCCAAGAAAAGGATAGATGATGCAATCAATAGATGAAAGACGCGGCAAATATCGTGGTAAAGGTAGCCTTTTAGGCTTTTCTTCCCCCAAATTGAGAACTTTTTAGTCCAACACTATAAGCCCATGCGCTTTTCATTACAATACGTACAAAGATAAAGATAACTACATAGAAATTCGTAATGCATGCGTAAATGAAGCAATGATACGCAAAGGATAAGTGGCATAGTGAGAAGCGTGGCAAGACATCGTGGTAAAGGCTTTTAACCCCTTAAAATAGAGGACCTTTAATCCAACTTATCAAGCCCATGCGCAAATAACACAATGCATATACAAAGTGAAGATAACGATATCGGACTTCGTGTATCCGATTGAACATATCTCACATCCAATCAAATAAAAATTATCCGGCGCGGCAAAGCATCGTGGTAAAGGATTTTAACCTCTCAAAATAGAGGACCTTTAATCGCACTTACTAAGCCCATACGCTAATAACACAATACATATATAAAAAGTAAAGACAACGATATCGAACTTCGTGTATTCGATTGAACATATCTCACATCCAATCGAATATACATTATCCAGCGCGGCAAAGCATCGTGGTAAAGGATTTTAACCTCTCAAAATAGAGGACCTTTAATCGCACTTACTAAGCCCAAATGCTAATAACACGATGCATATAAGAAATAAAGACAACAATATCGGACTTCATGTATCCGATTGAACATATCTCACATCCAATCGAATATACATTATCCGGCGCGGCAAAGCATCGTGGTAAAGGATTTTAACCTCTCAAAATAGAGGACCTTTAATCGCACTTACTAAGCCCATACGCTAATAACACGATGCATATAAGAAATAAAGACAACAATATCGGACTTCGTGTATCCGATTGAACATATCTCACATCCAATCGAATATACATTATCCGGTGCGGCAAAGCATCGTGGTAAAGGATTTTAACCTCTCAAAATAGAGGACCTTTAATCGCACTTACTAAGCCCATACGCTAATAACACAATACATATATAAAAAGTAAAGACAACGATATCGGACTTCGTGTATTCAATTGAACATATCTCACATCCAATCGAATATACATTATCCGGCGCGGCAAAGCATCGTGGTAAAGGATTTTAACCTCTTAAAATAGAGGACCTTTAATCGCACTTACTAAGCTCATACGCTAATAACACAATACATATATAAAAAGTAAAGACAACGATATCAGACTTCGTGTATTCGATTGAACATATCTCACATCCAATCGAATATACATTATCCGGCGAGGCAAAGCATCGTGGTAAATGATTTTAACCTCTCAAAATAGAGGACCTTTAATCGCACTTACTAAGCCCATACGCTAATAACACGATGCATATAAGTAATAAAGACAACAATATCGGACTTCGTGTATCCGATTGAACATATCTCACATCCAATCGAATTACATTATCCGGCGCGGTAAATCATCGTGGTAAAGGATTTTAACCTCTCAAAATAGAGGACCTTTAACCGCACTTACTAAGCCCATATGCTAATAACACAATACATATATAAAAAGTAAAGACAACGATATCGGACTTCGTGTATCCGATTAAACATATCTCACATCCAATCGAATATACATTATCTGGTGCGGCAAAGCATTGTGGTAAAGGATTTTAACCTCTCAAAATAGAGGACCTTTAATCGCACTTACTAAGCCCATACGCTTATAACACGATGCATATAAGAAATAAAGACAACAATATTGGACTTCGTGTATTTGATTGAACATATCTCACTTCTAATCGAATATACATTATCCGGCGCGGTAAAGCATCGTGGTAAATGATTTTAACCTCTCAAAATAGAGGACCTTTAACCGCACTTACTAAGCCCATACGCTAATAACACAATACATATATAAAAAGTAAAGACAACGATATCGGACTTCGTGTATCCGATTGAACATATCTCACATCCAATCGAATATACATTATCCGGCGCGGCAAAGCATCGTGGTAAATGATTTTAACCTCTCAAAATAGAGGACCTTTAATCGCACTTACTAAGCCCATGCGCTTTATCTCATCATTACATAAACAAATAACGTGCGGAAATCAAGTAACGAATAATAAAAAAATCTAAACAAAATAAAACAAAATATGCGCTGTTTACTCAAGTGGTACGTGGAGTTGTATCCCGTGTACAGATCATACTACCATCCATTTGGAATCGGCTATGAAATTTATGACCGGGTTTCCATCCTATATACCACGAGAGGCGACATATTTTTCATTTTATTCATGGGCCACAACATACATCATTTCACAATACATGCATTTTCTATCTATTCAAGGGCCACAACATGCATCACTCCATAATAATCATGCAAATAAGATTCAATAAACAATAAAAATACATATAAAAATGAATGTGAAAAGTACCCTCAGGTCTAACCTTTTATGTCGACTTTCGGACTCGCGTTTCACGGTGATCGGAAGGGCCAAAGCTCCGCAACTTTCTAGTTCACTGGTTCAATGCTTTAGCTCGCTATTTCGCTGTTCGGGTCACTGTTTTCACTCCGTTTTGCTGTTGTTTTGCTGCTATTTTTTAGGTCACTATTTTGGGATGTTTGGGCTGCTGTTTTGGGGCACTGTATTCACGGTTTTACTGTAGTTTCAGAGGGGACTGTTTTCACGATTTTACTTCAGTTTAGGGGGCTGATTCGGTGCAGTTCCAGGAGGGCTTGTGACGTTGTGTTTGTGTGGCAGTTTCAGGCGTTGATTTAGGCAATGTGTTAATGCGTTAAGGGACCGTTTGTTGCGTTTATTGAGTGGACTGTGGCGTGAGGTCTTGAAGGAAAGTGGAGGAAGGTGCGTGAATTACTAATGGGGCCGTTAAAAGTGGCGTGATGGCTTGAGGTTTATGGTGTGTGAGGGATGTGGCAAGGGCAGGTGGCGTGTGTTGATAGTGGGGCTGTGCGTGAGGGCTTGAGCTTTTGAAGGTAGTGGGGCAGGTGGCTTTGCTAAGGGTGAAATGAGGGGCGTTGATGGCTTTGGCGTGTTGTTAAGGCAATGAGGTTGAGTTTGTGAGGTGTTGAGTGCGTGAAGGGCTTATGCATGAAAATGGTTACGTGCATGCATGGTCAGGTGTGACAGATTGGGCTGTGAGCAAATGGCGTGAAGTTTAGTGAGGATTGCCGAGAGCTTCTTAAGGTTTGTGATTCTGGTTTTTTTGTTTGTTTTGAATTGCCGGGAGAGAGGCTAAGGGAAGATGGAAGAGAAGAGACCGAGAGAGATTTAGGGTTTCTTTTTTTTGTGAATTGCCGTGAATGAGACAGAAGCAATAGGGTTGGTTTTGTGTTACTTTTATAGTGATCCATTAGGGTTTTCTTATTTGTGCATGGGTTTTAAATAAGGAAACAAACCAATTAGTGTCTTACTAGGAAAATTTATATTTGATTTATCTTAATTAGGCATGCAATTTCTTTAATTTGTGTAAGTATTTTTATTATTTTGGTAGGTGATTATTTAGATTTTATTTGTTTTATTTAATTACACATGTGTTAAATATATATTTAATTAATTTGGATGTGTCTTATGTGGGCTTGGGCGTGTGGGCCAAGGCTTGGGCGTGGTGGTCTTTGGTTGGTGGGTTTGGTTGGCTTTTGATGGTGGGCTTGGTGTGTGTATAGGCTAGATGTGGGGTTTTGGGCCAAGGTTAAGTGTTTGCTGGTTTTTTAGGCTAAAGGTGCTTTAAAACGGAGGTCCACCAGCGAGCCCGAAGCTAAACAAGCGAGTCAAATTCGACAAAGTACTGATTTCCATCTTTTCCCTTCCAACGTCTGTTTCCCGCGGCTTCCGCGACTTAAAAGGTAGTGCCTCCAAATGAGACTCATCATCGGGATTTATATGTAAAAATCCAGTGCCTACATACTGTTAAAACAGCGACTTTCGTCCTGTTTTCGATTCGCAGATAAATCTCTATTGAAGTCAGTATCCTGTTCAAAACAGATTCTGAACATCAATACATATATTTTATGTATTACACTAAGTATTTAAAATCCAATTTTAATACTAGTAGTGAACATAATGTTGACAAACATATTTGAAGTCAGGGCCTTGCTCGTCTTCAATTCCTTCATGTCTGCTTCGTCTAAACAGCAGTCACGCTTCCGCGATCCCGTTTGCCACAATTTAGACAGACATTTTGGGATTTTTCCTTTATCTTCCCAGAAGATTATAATGATTTTGCCTTTGCCATTTTCAACACTCCAGAAGCTTTTGGCCAACCCTTGGCCTTCTAGAATATCGAAGTAAGGTGCGCCTTGCGCTTCTTGCCTTATTGCAAACTTTGACTTTGTCTCCTTAAGAATAGTCATTAACTCTCCAAGAGTTATTAATTGCAATTTAGTACTTATAAAATCTAAATATAGATTTATAAAGATCCTTCAATTTCATTATCATACTTTAAGGATCTAACCCTTAGTTCTGACAAGGAAATTAAGGAGTCTACTGTGACAAGCTTAATGGATTAAGCACTAAAGTTATCATCACATAAATCTTCCAAAGATTATGCTATACTATTTGCTTAACTCCGGGCTTAGGCTTAATATGTTATTTTATCAAATAAAGTAACTTATTATTTTCCAGGACCATACTGAAACTTTATTCCCAATTTGAAAATTAAACCATTTAAATACATTTTCCCTAGGATTATGTTTTAAATGTCAATCTTTCAATTTGTCTTGATTCTAATAGTCCAACTATTTAATCAACGATTTCAGGTACTTTTAAATATAATAATTATTATAGTCCAACTACATTAATCAACTATACTTTAATTGTTTGAATACAGTCCAACTGTTAATTAAAACAACTATTTAAATATTAGTCCAACTAATATATAATTTATTTGACGACGAATGATATTTGATTGAGCGCGTATGGCAAGTAATTAAACGAGTATTGCAAATTCAATTCTTGCCTCCCACTATTTTTCGGCGAGCCTCTAACCCTCTGTCGAGTACTCGGGAAACCGTGTTTCCTAGCGGGCTAGAATACCGTTAAATATCACACAATCTTGACTTTGGCCAACAAATTGTATGATAATTAACTAGGTAGATCTCTAAGATCAATTGGATCCAATCCAATTCCTAGATCCAGTAGGGGGACATCCAAATCCGAAACATATATCTTATATATGCCAATATATCCAATATATTACCTAACCTTTTTTCCTCTGAATCAACTAAGCCTTGGCTTTGGCACAACAAACTTAGTGATCCCAGTTAAGCGCGACCCATTGACAATGGAAAGCTTCGTAATCAATGTCGATGGACAAGAAGTGGTCTTGACTTTGGCCAACAAACCACAACTTGGACAAGACACCAATATGGAACAAAGCCTTCGTGATTCAAACACATCCTCAACGGACAAAGGCCTTGACTTTGGCCAACAAGCTAATGCCAGTCTTGGATCTTGAGTAAGAATCAGTCAATGGAAGGAAAAACGCTTAATATTTAGCGAGGGTTTTCGCGTGCAAATTGGCAACCATTTATTATCTTTGTTAAGGTCTCATCATCATACACCCTTAAACATGCATTCTAAAACATAATAAAGCGCGTATAAATAAATAATAATGATATGCGGATGGATACTTTACACATTGATCCTAGATCAAATCTCTCTGTTTCTCTCTCCCGCTAGCACATGTATTTACTTCTACCCGTTACACTACACTTCTAAAGAACCTCATTTACATTGAGGGGAATAAGTGAGAAAAGAATACAAAGAATAAGGAGGTGATAAGACTGGACACGCTGGTCCAATTAATAAATCAAATTTATTACAACAATTTCTAAAATTTCCCCACCCATCTAATATCCATCTGATATACATTATTCATGCATCGTAACCATGTATTCACACAAGCATGTTATCAATCAATCTAATCAAATTAATTAATCTCATATTAGTGACCAACCAATGTTCAAACAACGATTTGATTTTGCGCGAGTCAAACTCGTTTTGCGAATAAGTACTCAAAGTACGAATTCATGAATTAAATTAAACTACACAATTAAATCCAATTTAATATGTATTTAATACTAATCCACGATTTAATTCCAAATTAAATACTACACTTTATTAATAAACCTTTTACGACTAAATTCCAAATTTAATCGTTATAGGTCTCAAAGCCCGATTAACGTCCAACGTTAATTTAATTAAAGTCTAATGGGCTTTTAATTAATTTCTTTAAGGCGTGGACTTTTGGTCAACTCGGGTCGAACCCAATAACCAAAGTCCAATCCGGGAGTTACCCGATAAGGCTAGAAATCAATTTAGGCCCATTAGGCCCAATTAAACTTTAAAGGTCCATTAGTCGCATTTGGGCTTTGTGGAAGCGATTTTGGGCCCAATTGGATCCAACCAATTTAGCCTAAACCCAACTTAGTACAACCAAGCCCAATAACAACTTTAAAAGCCCAATTTTACAAAATAGGCCCAAATAATTAAATTACCAAATTCCAAATTCCAAATTTAATTACCTAAAGTGTATAACATAATTAATTACCCAATTAAAATTTCTAAAACATCAATTAGCCTAATTAATCATGCTTATCAATAACAAAACATGTCCAACACATTTTATCAAAAAATCAAACCCAAACATGCTTCTTAACTCTCGGCAATGGAGGGTAATTTTAAGTCCGATTCGGTTTCAATCCAATTAATTCCACAACCGACATTAAATCAACATCCCAATTGATTCCAACTCATCCAATGAATCAAAAAATCAAAATACCAAGACATTAGGGTTCATCAACCATTCGACCAACACAAGAAATTTGGGGAAATTTGTTCCAAACAATATTTCATCAAATTGATCCAATCAATCCTTAATTAAACATGTATTAAGCATACTCAAACATCCAATTTATTCAAATCATGCTCAAAAACATTTTACCCAAATTTTAACCCTACGTCATTTTCAAGCTCAACCTTGCTCTGATACCATTGTTGGAATTTTCTAAGCATCCTAAGATCATTTAACAAGCATGAAACAAGTGCGAATACAATGAGGAGTTGCGGAATACTCACATCGATCGGTTGAGCGACGCGGCAACGAACAAAAAAAATCATTTTCTGCCCTTGAGAAGTCACGGCAGTGAGCTGCAACTGGGCTCTCCATTTTCAGCTTTGTGGATCAACCTCCAAGCTCCATGCTTCTAACTCTCGGCAATGGAGGGTAATTTTAAGTCCGATTCGGTTTCAATCCAATTAATTCCACAACCGACATTAAATCAACATCCCAATTGATTCCAACTCATCCATGAATCAAAAAATCAAAATACCAAGACATTAGGGTTCATCAACCATTCGACCAACACAAGAAATTTGGGGAAATTTGTTCCAAACAATATTTCATCAAATTGATCCAATCAATCCTTAATTAAACATGTATTAAGCATACTCAAACATCCAATTTATTCAAATCATGCTCAAAAACATTTTACCCAATTTTAACCCTACGTCATTTTCAAGCTCAACCTTGCTCTGATACCATTGTTGGAATTTTCTAAGCATCCTAAGATCATTTAAAACAGCATGAAACAGTGCGAATAAAATGAGGAGTTGCGGAATACTCACATCGATCGGTTGAGCGACGCGGCAACGAACAAAAAAAATCATTTTCTTTCTGCCCTTGAGAAGTCACGGCAGTGAGCTGCAACTGGGCTCTCCATTTTCAGCTTTGTGGATCAACCTCCAAGCTCCAAGCTTCGTGATTTGATTCCATGCTCATGGGTGGACTTCCCTACCACCTTCGCATGTCTCTCGGAGTGCTAGATCTTGATGATTTTGCCGCAAAATCATCACACTTTTGCTTCCCTTCTCTCTCGGCAGTAAGCTAAAACCAGAAGAAGTTTTTCAGCCCATTGGGCGTGTGAGAGGAAGAAGAAAGAGAGGAGAGAGAGTTATGTGAGTTGTTGGCTAAAAGGTGTATCAATTACACTTTTAATTAATTTTCAAAATCAATTAATTGATTTCAAAAATCAAAATCAAAATCAAAAATTGTAAAAGGCATTTCCAAAAGTCAAATACAATTTTTGGAGCCAAAAGCATTTAATGCTTTCCAACCACTTCCATCAATCCATCAATCTATCAAATCAAGTGACAAGTTGTCACATCACTCAAAGTGACTAATGATTTGACGTTTGATGCGACTAGCGATTTGACGCTTGATTTGATTTGTGTGCCGCACTCGAATTCGAAATGCGAATGCGCTCGCAAACAATCCCGAGCTCGGGTTCGCTAATTCCAAATTAACGAATTTTCCGTTGCGACGTAATTAAATGATTATGCCTAGCGAAATCACTATTCACGGCACTAACGAATTAATTCTAAATTAACTCGTCGCCCGAATTAAAATCTAATTTTAATTCCGCGTCGAAATCCAATTTCGTTTAATATATCGAATATATTAATTTATCGATTAATTCCAAATTAATCGTTATCTCTCTTTATATGATATTTTATCCAAGATAAAATATCTCCGTAATTAATCCCAGATTAATTTTCTCTCTCTTCTAATTAATCCCAGATTAATTAAAAGTGCGAGTCATACGTCATCGGTGAATCTTCGGGAAGCGACCCATGAGATCCCCGGATATGTTGGCAGTAAATTCGGTCGTCGGACTATCCGAACACGTAAGTACCTAGTACTACGTTTTACCGATTTACAAGACAAGGTTGGCTTCTAGCAAAGCGCCATGCCTACCCAATTCTCCAGAAATATCCTTTCATGAATATAAGATCTATATCAGGCGTAGTATACGTAGTATTGTGTATGTCGATCCAGTATCGGATGATCACGTGCTAGGCCTGGGGCTGGAATTGTGTCTGCCCCATACGAAGCACATGTCGGATGTCTGGTACTAGTCTCTATAATCGGATATACATGACCTTGTCATAATATCCCGATAGCTGCAGCATATAAGAAGACCAGTTCTGTATCCTACGTGACCATCATCTCCATATGACTGGAGTGATACTTCCATCTTGACATCACACCCACACACTACGATTCTCGATATACCCAGAAGAGGTGTACACACAAACCGGTTAAAGCCTTGGACGACCAAAACCAAAGTATATTGATTGTCGCATGTATTAGCGGTGAAAGTCTCAGGTTAAGACCAAATACACCTACCCTAATTTCAGACTTCCATAGACACATAGTCATACTACCAATGGAATTCTGAGGGGGTCTATCCAGAGCGAAGCTGTTTCCCGTACCATAGGTAAAACACAACTCCTATTACACACTTGCATGAGTATCCTATACCCAAATATATGAGAACTATGTTGTTGTGCCCTCACAACGCGCACAAGTAGAATACTAGTCTTTTACGCATTTATCGATGTCTAATCTCGATAATACTCTGACTATGGATATTTAATGATTTATCCTTCATGGACTGATATTGTCTCATATCATTCTCAATCCAGGAACAAATCATAGGGACCTTCTATCATTTATACATCTTGGTGATCTAATCACAAATGATAAGAGAGCAATCTCATTTGTCACATAGTTAATTTGTACAACAACACCATGATCTGTACAAATAGTGACGTTATGGGTCATAATTGTCTAACAGAACTTACCTGTTGTTTTGAGATGCTTCAAACTGAGTTGATTTGATGACGAGGTGCTTGACCCCTAGTCAATTCCCGAACCGTTACTTGATGAAAGATGGTTCATTCCCGAACCGTTACTGAGTTGAGATTGATGGCGAGGTGATGTGACCTCTGGGTCTTGTTCCCGAACCACCGAGTGGGTCTTGTTCCCGAACAGAGTTATGGGACTTGTTCCCGAACAGAGTTGTGTGTCTTGTTCCTGAATTGAAGTGTGGGTTTTGTTCCCGAGTTGAATTGTGGGTTTTGTTCCCGAATTGAATTGTGGGTCTTGTTCCCAAATTGAGTTGAATTGTGGGTCTTGTTCCCAAATTGAGTTGAGGGTCTTGTTCCCGAGTTGGATTGTGGGTCTTGTTCTCGAGTTGAATTGTGGGTCTTGTTCCAAATTGAATTGTGGGTCTTGTTCCCAAATTGAGTTAAATTGTGGGTTTTGTTCCCAAATTGAGTTGAGGGTCTTGTTCCCGAGTTGGATTGTGGGTCTTGTTCCCGATTTGAGTTGAGGGTCTTGTTCCTGAATTGAGTTGTGGGTCTTGTTCCCGAATGAGTTGTGGGTCTTGTTCCCGAATTGATTTGATTTGTGGGTCTTGTTCCCGAACTGTTGGACAATTATGACCCATAGCGTCACTATTTGTACAGATCATGGTGTTGTTGTACAAATTAACTATGTGACAAGTAGATTGCACTCTTATCATTTGTGATTAGATCACCAAGATATATAAATGATAGGAGGTCCCTATAATTTGTTCCTGGATTGAGAATGATATGAGACAGTATCAGTCCACGAAGGATAAATCATTAAATATCCCTAGTCAGAGTATTATCGAGATTGGACATCGATAAATGCGTAAAAGACTAGTATTCTACTTGTGCACGTTGTGAGTGCACAACGGCATAGTTCTCATATATTTGGGTATAGGATACTCATGCAAGTGTAATAGGAGGTTGTGTTTTACCGATGGTATGGGAAATAGCTTCGCTCTGGATAGACCCCTTTGGAATTCCATTGGTAGTATGACTATGTGTCTATGGAAGTCCGAAATCAGGGTAGGTGTTTTTGGTCTTAACCTAAGACTTGTACCGCTAATACTTACGACAATCAATATACTTTGGTTTTGGTCATCCAGGGCTTTAACCGGTTTTTTGTGTACGCCTCTTCTGGGTATATCGAGAATCGTAGTGTGTTGGGTGTGATGTCAAGACGGAAGTATCACTCCAGTCATAGTGGAGATGATGGTCACGTGGGATACGGGACTGGTTCTCTTAAATGCTACAGCTATCGGGATATTATGACAAGGTCATGTATATCCGATTATAGAGACTAGTTTCCAGACATCCGACATGTGCTTCGTACGGGGCAGACACAATTCCATCCCCAGGCCTAGCACGTGATCATCCGATACTGGATCGACATACACAATACTACGTATACTACGCCTGATATAGATTGCTTATTCCTGTAAGCATGTTTCTGGAGAATTGGGTAGGCATGGCGCTTTGCTAGAAGCCAACCTTGTCTTGTAAATCGGTAAAATGTAGTACTAGGTACTTACGTGTACGGATAGTCCGACGACCGAATTTACTGCCAACATATCCGGGGATCTCATGGGTCGCTTCCCGAAGATTCACCGATGACGTATTACTCGCACTTTTAATTAATCTGGGATTAATTAGATGAGGAGAAAATTAATCTGGGATTAATTGCAGAGATATTTTATCTAGGATAAAATATCATTTAGAGAGAGAAAACGATTAATTTGGAATTAATCGATAAATAATATATTCGATATATTATACGAAATTGGATTTCGACGCGGAATTGAAATTAGATTTTAATTCGGGCGAACGAGTTAATTTAGAATTAATTCGTTAGCGACGTGAATAGTGATTCGCTAGGCATAATCATTTAATTACATCGCAACGGAAAATTCGTTAATTTGGAATTAGCGAACCCGAGCCCGGGATTGTTTGCGAGCGCATTCGCATTTCGAATTCGAGTGCGGTACGCAAGTCAAATCAAGCATCAAATCATTAGTCACATCAAGCGTCAAATGAAATGTCACTTTGAGTGATGTGACAAGTTGTCACTTGATTGAGTGATGTGAGTTGATGTAAATAGTGATGGAAGTGGTTGGCAAAGTTGCTTTTTGACTTTTTGAAAGGAAATATTGTATATGTTTATTTGTTTTTTGAAAACAATTAACTAATACAAAATTTTAAAGTTGTAAAGAGTATTAGATACACAGTTTTTGGCAACCAAAACAACTCTCCCTCTTCTATTTCTTCTCTCAAAAAAACGCCCAAGGGGCTGCACTTCTCTCCCTTTTACTGCTTGAAAAACGTGAATGAAGGAGAAGCTTAAGACATGATTTTGTTGCAAAATCAAAGTGCTAGCACACTCTAGGAGACATACGAAGGTGATAGGGAAACCAACCCGTGAGCATTGAATAAAATCATGAAAGCTTAGAGCTTGGAGGTTGATTCATGGCCGAATTTGAGGACTGGTTTTTGGTGGACTGCCGTGAGCTTCCAAGGGTTCAAAGGGCTTAAAAAGTTTCGTTTATCACCGCATCGCTCAAACCGATCATTGTGAGTATTCTGCAACTCCCTTAAATGTATTCACATGTGTTTCTTGCTTGATAATTGATCCTTGGGACCTTAGAGAATTCCAACACGAACTGTACCGATTGTGGGTTTTGTTCCCGAACTGTGCTGAATGTGGGCTTTATTCCCGAACTGTGCTGAATGTGGGCTTTATTCCCTAGGCTTTGTTCCCGAACTGTGTAGAGAGTGGGCTTTGTTCCCGAACTGTACCGATTGTGGGCTTTGTTCCCGAACTGTGCTGAATGTGGGCTTTATTCCATGGGCTTTGTTCCTGAACTGTACTGATTGTGGGCTTTGTTCCCAAACTGTACCGATTGTGGGCTTTGTTCCCGATCTGCTGACAATGTGGGCCTCGGCCCTGGGATTCATTCCCAAAACTACTGATAATGTGGGTCTCGACCATGAGATTCATTCCCGAAACCGTTGATAGCGTGGGCCTCGACCCTGGGATTCATTCCCAAAACTGCTGATAATGTGGGCCTCGGCCCTGGGATCCATTCCCGAAACTGCTGATAATGTGGGCCTCGGCCCTGGGATCCATTCCGGAAACTGCTTATCTTTGCCGCTTTTTCCTTTTCTTCAAAACCTGCGAACAAAAAAAAACAAAAAAATGCGTGTATGTGACGTGTATGCATGTATGCATGGATGTATTTCTTATTCCGATGGGTTAGGCCTTCCTTGTGCTCCTTGGTTCCATTCGCCTGCAAATGTCTCTGGTCGCCCCCTAGGTCTACTTATAATTTCCTTCTGCCGGTTCTTTTCTGGTAATTGCTGAGTTCTTTTTGATCACATAGCTCAGGATCTCATTGTGTCCCTTATTCGCGGGGTGGTAGACTGGTCACCCCCAGACTTGGCTTAGCTTTATGCTCTCTACTGTTTGCACTAGGTCAAGGTGGACTACATGATATGGCATTCTATATCATCATATTATATCACATGCTCCGAAATAGTCCCAATAGTTACACATATTATTGCCCTCAAAGAATGCCCAGTATTGAAACCAGAGAACCTTTAAAACATTCAACGCAACTCAAATCCAAGTCTTTGAATAAATGATCTAAGCCAGACTCAAAGTGTGTGTGTGTGTGCAAAGGTTCCTTTGCAGATTCATCCCCAGGTAAGCCAACTCAATGATTTCGTCAAAAAATTGGGATCGATGGGTCAAACCAACCTATATGTCTCAATTATGCCTGCAGTTGCTTTTCTGTGCTCAATGTGATATGGTTTTCTTTCTCTTTTTTCTTTTTTTCTTTTTTTTGCAACACACCTACCTTTTAAGGTATCATTTCTCCTCATGGTGGTCCTAATACTCGCCCATGGGTAGCTTCACGCTTATCGGCTATAGGTGTTTTAATTCTTTTCCTTAGAGACTTTTCTTTTATTTTCAACCATACCACACATCATAACAAAAGTACATCAGGATAGACATTTAGGCGAACGGTCATTTAACGACCTTCAATTTCTTCAACTAGTCACTTTGCTAACTACTCAGGTTTTCACTGCTAAGAACCATAATCAAGTGCTTACGAGTCTAACATAGATCAATTACTCAAAGTATCAGATAAAAGCACATCAAGAGTTTATCATTTCTAAGATTTCTCCCTAAAGCAAACGATTTCATAATTGGACTTATGCCTAACTATTAAGGACTAAGAACAAGCAAATTTTTTTTTTTCTTCTTCTTTTTTTAAACAATTTTTTTTTCTTTTTTTTTCCTTTTTTTTCTTCTTTTTTTTTCACAATAGTCTTTCTATCCTTGCCATAAATTTTTCTGTTCCTCGGTTTCATTTTCCCCGATATCCATGTTTGCCAAACTCTTCTTGACAAGTCTCATTTTTCTAACCCAATAGATATCTATGATGGCTTTTAAGACACAGGGTTTAACATGATGCGTGTATGCATAAGATGCACGTGGTTATCAAAACAACATATATCCTTCCGACCTTATATCTCCCACACTCATGGTAAGTCCATTTATGTCCTAGGTATGGCTTATTCTATGCACCAATGTGGGGTACACAAAATCGTTATATAGGTCATGCAACTATGGTTCACATGCGGGTGTATAGGAGTATAGATAAAGGCTCCCACCGGCGAAGGATTACACACAACTAGATCTCCCCACTCAAGGGTTCGATCGACCAATTGAGCGCACCTTTTTATACCTTAAGGTACGTGCCAACGAGTGATGGTACCATATAACGATCCGTCGCTTCGACCGAAAACGACTTCACAATACATGAATAACTTTCAAATGGATTCCTCAATTGAAAATTCCCCAGAGGGAGGTGGACCGAACTCTCTTAAATACCCTTACCTCCTAGGCTCTTATCGCCTTGGTGACAGGAATAAATAACAGATCATCCAAATTAGTCCATCACTTTAAATATACTCCAGGTAAGCTTCGAGTAAATGATTATCTAAATGTCTTCACAGCTTTTCCTTTTGGCTATAAAAAGGTAGTGAGTGAAGGAAGACACCAAATCATTATCTAACTCTAATAATACCTTTGGTTAAATCAACCCACTTGTAGACAAGGTTAACTAAAGCAAAAATCACAAACATTACAAGACATTATTTTGGGGTCTATTCTCTATCCCCAATGGAGTCGCCAGACTGTAGACATAGCCACAGAAGTGTGCGACGCTGTCCGGGCTCGCGGCCCGGTCGGGAGTACGGAGTAGCCCGCATGGGACTAAACGGAGAGAGAGAAATAAAATGGAGTCGCCACCCAGTGTGAACTGGGAAATGATTTAAGGCCACACTCACCCCTCGCAAGGAAGACCTCAAACCGTTGGGGTTCGGAACGGTCCCTTACTTATGCCAATTGTAATGAAAAGATTTATGCAATAGTATAACCAGGTCTCATGCAACACATGCCAAGATAATGTAATCAACACACAAGATTGCACACCCATAAACATAAATAAATACAAAAGAAGACAAATGCATAATTCCATAGACATATTAAACAAAGAAGTGCATAAGATGTGAGTAGAAAATAATTGTAAAGGCAGTAATAAAAAATGGATAATTAAATATGTAATGCAAAATAAGTGACCAAAGAAGCAAACATGCATGAAATGTGATGAAAAGAAATATGTTCACTGTACGTGCGTTCGTGTAGCGTTAGAAAATGCGTTCGAACGGTAAACAGATTGCATGCGTTCGTGTAGCGTTTGTAAACGCGTTCAAATGGAAATGAGACAGAATGTGTACGTTCATATAGCGTTCGTAAACGCGTTCGAATGGCAAACAGAATGCATGCGTTCGTGTAGCGTTTGGAGACGTGTTCGAATGAGATTACCAAAGTGGTATCCAAATGACACAAACACACACGTGAATGTTTCTCAAGCGGTACGTGAAGTTGTATCCCAAGTACAGACCGCACTACCGTCCATTCGGATTCAGCTACGGAATTCATGTCTGGGTTTCCATCTGATATACCGCTAGAGGATAACAAGCAATCATTAACACAACGCAATCATGAACCCAATGTTGACATACATGAAATATGATAATGTATATAACTATAAATAACCAAAGAGACAAATATATGAAATAACAAGGACGATAAATAACACACAACAAATGCGGAACAATAAAACAATAATAAACGGAAATTAAATGCGAAATAATAAAGGACTAATAATACGAAATAAATGTTGAACAATAACTATGTGACCAAAGAATTTGGCCGTTTTCAATATAGGACTTCGCATACAACCGAGCATGCCGTTTCCAGGACGACAAAATAAAATATAACAAATGGTGTCCTCAGGTCTTACCTTTTAAGTCGCTTCTTGGAAGTGTGTTACGTCGTCGTCAGAAGGGTTAATGCTCCGCAACTTTTTCGATTCGCTGGTTCAATATTTTCCTTTGTTGTTTCACTATTTTGGGCTGCTGTTTTCTCTGTTTTGCTGCTATTTTTGGTCGCTGTTTAAAGGGTGCAGTTTGCGGTTATTTGGGGCTGTTTTTGGGGTGCCGTTTGCGGTTATTTGGGGCTATTTTAAGGGTGCAGTTTGCGATGATTTGGGGCTATTTTTGGGTGCAGTTTGTCGTAGGTGCTGCTTGGTTTTGGCTATTTTTTATTCGGCTTTGGGGGTGTTTACTTTGTTTGTGTTGAAGGGTCGGTGAGGGTTGTTACTGGTTGGCTGTGCGTGAGTTGCATGTTTTATTATTATCGGTGAGGGGGCTGTGAGAGTTGCTAGTGTTTCACGTGGGAGGGAAAGGGAAAAGAGTTATGATGGTGTGAGAGATTGAGCATATGGGTGTTTATTTGTGTTGGCTGTGAGAGAGAGACGTGCTTAGGTAGGATGAGCTAGGGTCTTGTGGGCTATGTATTTGTTTATTCTTGGTCGGCAGGCTGGCAGTGGGGTGATGGTTTATGATTTTGACGTGTGTGAGTGTGTCTTGTGAGTAGCTAGGGTTTATTGGCTTCTTTGTGGTCTGAGCGTGAGTGACGAGAGAGAGGCAGAGGGGAGTGGGTTTTTTTTATCTTTGTTAGTTTCGGCTTTAGGGTTTATTGTGACTTACGTGGCCTTGTGCATTTTTCTTATTTGATCGGTGAGGGGTATTGTTGAATGAAAGAGCCGTGGCTGCGTGGGTGGGTTTGAGAAGAGTGTGGTGGCTAAAGGTGGCTGGTGCGTGAGAGAGGAAGGCTGCCAAATGAAGAGAGAGGGGGGTGGCCTGTGTTGCCGAGAGAGAGATGCAGTGAAGGAGAGGAGAGTTGTATGCGTGAGTGGTTAGGGTGTTTTTTTGTTATTGTCATGAATGAGCTCTAGGGGTCTAAGGGTTTGGTTTGTGTGTCTTTTTATAGGAGTGGGTTGGGGTTTTCCTTGTATGGGTAGGAAATAAAAATTGTGCAATAATGGGGAATATTTAATAGTTTATTATAAGGAAATGATTTGTTTAATGGTGGGGAATATATTTAATTTGGAAGGTGATTTATTTAGTTTATGAGAAGGATTTATTTAATTTGTGACATGTGTTTTAAATATTTTAATTATTTTTGGATTGGGCTTTGGGCGAAATGGGCTTTGGATGGGTGCGGGGGTTTTGGGCCGAGGCTTAATATTTTAAAACAGAGATTAATCAGGCGAACCCGAGGCCAATTTAGCTAGTTAAATTTTTTGATGTATTTATTTTTAAATTTTCCCTTCCGACGTCCGTTTCCCGCGACTTCCGCAACTTATCGGGTAGTGCCTCCATACGAGGCTCATCATCGGGCTTCTATGCAAAAATGCAGTGTCTACAGTCCTCATATGTCAGGTTTTTAGAGACAGATACCATTTTCAGCAATAGTTTTCAGAAAAGGTTTTTATAAAAGAAAGTTTTCAGAAAACAACAGTTTTATAGAAACTTTCAGAAAAGATAAGTTTTACAAAAAGAGTTCTGAAGAGATTTTCAGAAAGAAACCCAGAATTTTCAGACATAAAAAGAGTTTTCGTATAACGCTATTTCTTGAACTTTGGATTTAGAACCAAAATTTTTTATAACACTATTTTCAGTTTTCGTCCACTCAATTAGATTGTTCAAATGATCTAACCCCCTCCCAGTGTTTTATTTTACAGGACCCTAGAAGACGAGCTCGGGAGAATGGATACTGATGGCAGTCACTAGAGGGTCTGAGTCCACCAGAGTGTGTATAGATTTTCAGTATTGTCAGAGTCAAAGTAAAAACTGTATGTCATGCATTGCATAGAATAAGTTATTGAAATGTGCTAATGTGTTTATTATCAGAGTTGTGATGTGTTTTCTAAAGAGTACATTATATGAGTATTTGTGATGTATTTCATGTTTATTAGTTGGGATAATGGTCCCTATGCATGAGGAAGTCAGTTGAGATTAGCTCAATTAAGATGTTTACTGACAGATAGTCAGAGGCTCATGGGGACGATACGGCCTATTCCTTACTGGTAGCATCTCCCGGATTGGGGATGTTACATCAATAGATCATACCATATCCAATAATGTCCGATTTCTCCTCTCTAACACTCTATTATTTTGTGGAGTACCATAAGGAGTATATTGACGAGAATCTCATTCTCCTTTAAATAATCAGTGAACTCTCCACTCATATATTCACCGCCTCGATCAGATCGAAGGCATTAATATATTGTCCAGTTTTTTTTCTACTTCGTTTCAGAATTCTTTGAACTTTTCAAAGGTTTCCGATTTATGTTTCATTAGATAGACATAATTGTACCGTGACACATCATCAGTAAAGGTAATGAAGTTTCAAAAACCACTGTGTGCGGTCTGACTTATAAGACCACATACATCAGAATGTACGAGTTCCAATAAGTCAGTGGCTCAGTGTCCAACACCCGAAGATGGTTCTTTGTTCATTTATCCTGAATACAAGATTCACAGGTTGGATAAGGTTCAATGGTGAGATCCGGAATCAAACCTTTCCTAACCAACTAGGTTAGGAGTTTCACGCCTATATGACCTAATCTCATATGCCAAAGTTTAGTATTATTTATTTCAGATAATTTACGTTTATTAATTCTGGTATTAAAGATATCTCGTGAAGTATGCAATATGTAATGACCATGCTCATTTGGACAAACTAGGATCTGAATATTATTACTATCAAATAAATATAAAGAACGGTTCTTAATATTTACATTATATCCTTCAGTATTTAATACAAAAAGTGACATAATATTCGCCACACATTCTGGCATAAAAAACAGTCATTCAACAAAAGTCTCCCAATATAGAGTCGCCACTCCCGAATCGCATCTCCCCAAATTTCAGCCGTCTACCTTTTTTCAGCATTTACAACGAATTGCAAATGTGAATAGGTCAAGTAGAATCTAAAATCCAACTAGATGTAATAGCTTCATAAGCTAATGAGATATCAATAACGGGAAAAATAAAAGTATATGATGCTGATGTTATTTCCTTCCTGATCTGGGCAAGGAAGTTATGACAGTTCCTCTTCTAGTGTCCGGCCTTCTAGCAATGATGGCATTTATCTTCAGAAGCTCTCTTGGGCTTCGCTACCTTAGCCTACAGAGGAACATTGAAACCTTTCTTCTTATTTCTTTTCGTCTTCTTCCCCTTCGACTTGGAGTGGGAAGAAGCAGAAAGTGAAGTGGGTTTCGGAAGACGAGCTGGAACTCCCTTCTTCAATCCTCCTCCACTGTGAGAAGCATCTTATGCAACTCACGGTAAGTGCAGTGAATCCCGTTCCTGTTGAAGTATATGAAAAACTGGTGATACGACGCCGAGAGCGAACCAAATATGACACTCCGTCCTAGAGTATCATTGAGAGGGAAATCAATGCGCCTCAATTGCTCGATCAAATCGATTAAATAAAGCACATGTGTGCTCACAGCCTGTCCCTCATCAAGTTTAGAATGGAACAGTTGCATTGCTACTCTATGAACCATGACCTGATCCTTGTTCATGAACTATTCATGAAGTTGTGTCATCATGCTATAAGCATCATGCATCTCAAAATATTGCTCTTTAGTTCAGAAGACAGAGAATTGAGAATGAATGATTTAACCCTTAAAACATCATCTTTCCATTTCTGGAAAGTCTCATTCTCTTATGGCGATACATCTTCAGATATTGCAATGGGTAATAGAGCTTCCAAAATATATCTCAGCTTCTCGGATCCGAGGACAATCCTCAAATCCATATCCTACTCTGTAAATTTCTCAGCGCCCTTAAGCTTATTCGTATCAAGCATATAAGCAAAGGGATCGTTAGAAGGTGCCGCCATCGCAGATCTATCAACTAGATAGCGAATAAACGGTTAGCAGAGAAAACAGTTTCATATAATATCAAAAGTATTAAATAGATCATGGATTTTTAATTTAAAAATGTCTCTCCCACTATTTCATGCAAAACTGTAATCCCCAAACAGAATATATAATAAGTAATAATCAAGTTAAATACAATAGTGAAAAGTGGACCCATGAATATATTTCAGCTCACAGCTTTGGCATGTTCTCGCTTACATATATTCATTAGATAGACAACTCATTGTCAATCACTCACCAGAGACTCCTAGGTTTTGGTCCTGGTCGTTTCTCATTGTGACAAATTTGGCACGTTCACAATTAGGCATATCAAGGTTAAACTTGTCAATGATAAATTCAAGATACTTGCGTAACCCTGACAGCTTTGGAACGTTCAGGATTCCCCTTTCACTTAAATTTACCAAAAATCAAAAATATATCGGGTAAAGATAAATTCCTACCGACTATATCCTCACAGCTTTGGCACGTTCTCGGATATAGTCATAAATTATTTATCCATGAGCGGTATTGAAAAGACGAACCAAGTAACATGTATCAAATACATATTAAATATAAAACCATATTTACAAATAGGGATTTTCCGTAAAAGATGCTATTTACTTTATTAATCAAATTAAATAAACACATGCATGCATAAAGTAAATATTAGATTAAATATTAATTTAAAGGCATATTCATGTTGGACAATTATGACCCATAGCATCACTATTTGTAAAAGACAATGTGGTTTTTGTACAAATTAACTATGTGACAAAGGAAATTGATATTTTATCATTTTGTAATTGGATTACTTTAATATACATAAATGATAAAAGTCATTATGATTAGTTCCGGATTAATAAGTTATGAGACAGTATTAATCCACGAACGGTTTAATCATTAAATATCCCTAGTCGTAGTATTATCGAGACTGGATATCCATAATGCGGAATATACTAGTATTACATTTGTGCACGTTATGGAACCTTAATGGCATAGTTCTCATATATTTAAGTATTGGATACTTATGCAAGTGTGTGATAGGAGGTTCTGTTAGCTGTTGGACCGGGAATAGCTTCACTCTGGATAGACCCCTCAGAATTCCATTGGTAGTATGACTATGTGTCTATGGGAATCCGAATTAGGGTAGGTGTATATGTGGTCTTAACCTGAGACTTGCATCGCTGATACTTGCGACAATCAGTACGCTTTGGTTTTGGTCGTTCGAAACTTTAACAGGTTTTGTGTACGCCTCTTCTGGGTTTACTGAGAATAGTGTATTGGGTGTGATGTCAAGATGGAAGTATCAGTTCAGTCATATGGAGATGATGATTATGTAGAGATATAGAACTAGTACTCTTAAATGCTGCAGCTATCGGGATAATATGACTAGGTTATGATTATCTGATTATAAAGACTAGTTGCTAGTGATCTGATATATGTTTCGTAAGGGGCAGACACAATTCTAGCCCTAGGCCTAGCATGTGGCATCTGATACTGGATCGTAATATGCAATACATTGTATACTATGCCTGATATAGATTATATATTTTTCGTTGAATATTTCTTGAGAATTGGATAGGCACGGTGTTTTGCTAGAAGCCAACCATGTCTTGTAAATAGGTAAGAACGTGGTACGAGGTACGCACGTGTTCGGATAGTCCGATGACCGTATTTACTACCAACATATCCAGAGATCTCTTGGGTCGCTTCCCAAAGATTCACCGTTGACATTTGACTCGAACAGAATTAATCTGGGATAAAATTCGAATAGAAGAGAGAAAGTGATTAATTTGGAATTAATCGATTAAGTAATATATTGGATATATTAATTGAAATTGGATTTCAAAGCGAAATTAAAATTGGATTTTAATTCGGGCGAACGAATTAATTTGGAATTAATACGCAAGCGACTTTCGTAATAATTTTTCTAGACATTATTATTTAATTAAATTGGATTTAATTACGTCGCGATGGAAAATTCGTTTAATCAGATTAAACGAACCCAAGCCCGAAGTGTGTTGAGCAAGCCAACTTGAATTTTGAATTTAAGTGGTGGGGCCCACTAACTTACATCAATTGTCAACATGAGTTATGGAAGTTGTTGGGAGCATTTAATGTTTTTTCCCTCCAACACACTTTGCTTTTCTTTTTGGAAAAGATATACACCTTTTGCAAGTCAACTTTACAAAAATATCAGACAACTTCATCTTCTCTCTTTTTCCTTGAAATGTCGTGAGCCTCTCCCTTGGAAAGAAAATTTTTATTGCAAATTTTTCTTAAGCTAGCACTTAAATGAGTCTTATGAGGTGATAGGGAAACTCACCCTTGGGTTGGATTCATTCAACAAAGCTTGGAGCTTCATCAACATACAAAGAAAGTTTTGAATCACATCCATTCAATGTCAGTTTTTTTCCGCAAACTCACTTGATCATTCACACACAATATCATGACTTAGAGACCTTGGGCATGTCTAGGACACTAACAATGGTATCAGTGCATTATCTAAGCGTGATTTGTATTTAGGGTTTATAGACTTTATTTGGGGATTTTGTGCTTGGAGTATGTATTTTTCCAAATTAGTTGTTTGGTTGTGTATTGATGAAGATGAATTGGATTTGTTCATCATAGGATTTGAGAAAATTAATTAGATTATTTTTTCCCTAAAATCCTTCAAATGGCCGAATATAGACCCTTGTAATCTCATGGTGATTTTTTGTTAATTAGACAATTGGATGAGTTTATGGCATAATATGAATATTGAATGTTGATTTAATTGGATTGAAATCAAATTGAGTGTTATTTTATGCCCATTGTCGTGAGATTAAGCATTTTTAATGGATTGATTTTACTTCAATTCTGTTGGACATGAATTGGATAATTAAAGCATGATTAATTAGTTTAATTGATGTTTTGGAAATATTAGTTTAATTAATTAATTATGGTAATTATACTTTAATTAAAATTGATGTGATATTTGGAATATTGTGTTAATATAAATTAGTCTTTAAATTGGATTGGGCTAATTTGTTGTATTTGGGCTTAATGGGCTTGGTTGAGCCAAGCATGGTTTTGGACAATTGGATTGGATTCAAATTGGACCTAAAACCATTTCTATAAAGTCCAAATATAACTTTTGGGGCTTTAATAATTTAATTGGGCCTAAATTGATTTTTGGCAAAAGGGTGATTCCTTATTGGGCATTGGCGTCTTGGATTGGATCCATAATTGGCCAAAGCCCATGCCTAAAGAATTAATTGAAAGCCCATTGGACTTTAATTAAATTGGCATTGGATGCTAATTGGGCCTTTGAGACCCAATTGGATTGGATTTGGAATCCAAGTCTTTAAGGCACATAAATAAGTATAATTATTTAATTTGGAATTAAATTCGAATTAGTATTGAATACAAATTAAATTGGATTTAAAATTGTAGTTCGATATAATTCAAGAATACGTACTTTGAGTATTTATTCTTAAACGAGTTGGACTCGCGCAAATCAAATCGTTGTTTGAACATTGGATAGTCATTAATTCAAAGATTAATTAATTGGATTAGATTGATTGAATAACATGATTTGTGTGAATATTTGATGTATTTGTATGAATAATGTATATCGGATAGATATTAGAAGGGTGGGGGAAATTTTGGAAACTATTGTAATAAATTCAGAATTTATTAAATTGGACCTGCGTGTCCAGCCTATTATCTCTTTACTCTTTGTATTTCTCTTCTCACCAATTCCCCTCAATGTAAATGAGGTTTCTTCAATGTATTATGTAATTTGGTAGAAGTATGAATAGTGCTAGCGGGAGAGAAGAAATTGAGAGATTTGTTCTATGAATAATTTGTTATATATCCATCTGCATATCATTATTAATTTATTCGCGCCTTATTCTGCTTTAGAATCCATGTTTAAGGGTGTATGATGAGACCTAATTAAAGATAATAAATTGGATGACAATTACGCGAAAAACCCTCAATTTAATATTAAGCGTATTCCTTCCATTGAGTGGTTCTTTCTCAAGATCCAAGATTGGCTTTGATTTGTTGGCCAAAATCAAGATCATTGTCCATCGCTGATGTGTTTGAACCACAAAGGCTTTGTTATATAACGCATGTCTTGGGCAGTTGTGACTTGTTGGCCAAAGTCAAGGTCACTTTTGTACATCGACGTGGATTACGAAGCTTTCCCACTGTCAATGGGTCGCGCTTAACTGGAATCGTTAAGCTTGTTGAGCCAAAGCCAAGGCTTAGTTGATTCAGAGGAAAATGTTAGGAAATATATATTGGATATATATTTTGGACTTGAAGGTCCACCTATCGGATCTAGGAATTGGATGAGATCCAATTGATCTTAGAGATCTACCTAGTTAAGTTTCATACAGCTTGTTGGCCAAAGTCAAGGTTATGTGTTATTTAATGGGATCATAGCCCACTAACCGGAAACTAGGTTTCCCGAGTACTCAACAGAGGGTTATAGGCTCGCCGAAAAATAGTGGGAGGCCAGTATTAAATTTACAATTTCGTTTAATATTTGATAAAATGGCGCGCTTTATTTTTCGTCGTTATATATTTATATTAGTTGGACTAATATTTTATTGTTTTCCTTAAACAGTTGGACTGTACCATAACTTCATTTGTAGTTGATTACATAGTTGGACTATAGTAATCATTACATTTGATTGTACCCGATATCGTTGATTGAATAGTTAGGTTATTGCAATCAAGATGACTGAAAGATTAGCATTAGAGACATGGTCATGGGCGATAATATCTTTAACGGCGCCAATTTTCCAAATTGGGAGATGAATCTTAGGATTTTCTGGGAGCCGAGAATTTGCTCTATGTCATAGACAGACCTCTCGGGCCTGAGCCTGGACATGAGCGGGTTGTTGATCATGAGCTTTGGAAGACTCATAGTGATGAAAACTCAACTGCTCAATCTGTCATGCTTACAGCAATGACTTCTCAATTTCGTCGTCAAAACAAGGGATTGGATCCCTACAACATGATGTTGAAATTGAAGGACCTTCATAGATCTAATCTTAGATCTCAGAAGTATGAATTGGAAAAGAAGCTCTTTCGCTCACGTATGTCAGAAGGTACATTTTTCGAGCACTATGTGTCGTAGATGAATGATGACATCGAACAGCTAGGTCAGCTTGGCATAACATTCGAGGCTGAGACTTAAATAGATTTGATCTTACAGTCTCTGACTGACTGCTGGGCCGGGTTCATCATGAACTACAATATGATGAACCAAGATAAGACTCTTAGATAGTTGATGGCGATACTGAAAGAGGCAGAGCCAGAGCTTCTGAAGGGCAAGAAGCACGAGGCGCATCTTACTTCAACATCTCAGAAGGCCAGGCTTGGCCGAAGGCTTCTGGAGGTGTGAAGAAGAAGAAGAAAAGAAAGAGCAAGGCCAAATCATCGCAGTCTTCTGTGAAGACTAAGGATAAATCCAGAATGTCTGCCTACAGTGTGGCAAACGGGGTCACTGGAAGCGTGACTGACGTGAGTACAAGGCGCACATGAAGAAAGTGAAGGCGGGCAAGGCTCCGGCTTCAGGTATGTTTGTTATTGAAATAACATGTCTACTTCTAGTTTTAAAATTTGGATTTTTGATTCTGGATGTGGTACTCATATATGTACTGATAAGTAGGATCTGCAGATTAGCAGGAGACTGGCTTCAGGCGAGATTGACCTACGAGTTGGAAACGGGACCAAAGTCGCTGTTTTAGCTGTAGGGACCTATATTTTGGAACTGTCATCGGGGCATGTACTTTCATTATCATATTGTTATTATGTACCTAGTTTGACTAAAACATTATCTCTGTATCTTGTTTGACCCAATGTGGGTATACCTTTCTATTCCAGAACACTGGTGTTTTGTTTATAAAGATGATTTTGAGATATCTACTGTTGATGCTAATAATGGTCTTTATATTTTGAATATAAATGAATCTCAAACATATAACATGACAAACAAAAGGCTCAAATTGAGTAAAACATATGAAACTTATCTGTGGCATTGTCGTCTGGGACACATTAACAAGACTCGTATATCCAAACTTTCTAAGAGTAGATACTTGGACGGATTTGATCCTAATTCATATGATGTCTGTGAATCTTTTAGCGGTAAATATGTACATGCCACCGAACTGTTAGCCCTCGTTCATAGTGACGTATGTGGGCCCATGTCTGCCAGGCTAGAGGTGGATATGAATACTTCGTAACATTTACGGATGATGCATCATGTTACGGTTATGTGTATCTTATGAGACACAAGTCGGAAACTTTTGAGAAATTCAAAGAGTTTCGACACGAAGTAGAAAAACAGACCGGAAAAAGTATTAAAATATTATGGTCGGACCATGGTGGAGAATACTTAAGCAATGAGTTTCTCGATTACTTGAAAGAGTATGGTATTCTTTTACAGTGGACTCCTCCCAAAACTCCTCAATTGAATGGTGTGTCCAAACGGAGAAACCGAACTTTGTTGGACATAGTAAGGTCAATGATGAGTCGCACTGAGCTACCAATTTCCTTATGGGGATACACATTGAACAATGCAATACTTATTTTGAATAATGTTCCGTCAAAGACTCCATATGAAATATTGACAGGAAAGAAACCAGGTTTCTCATTCCTGAAGATTTGGGGATGCTTGGTAAACGTTAAACGTTTGGATGGTACCAAACTAGAACCCAAATCGGATAAGTGCCTATTTGTAGGTTATCCTAGGGTAACCAAAGGGTATTACTTCGACAACCCACAAGAGAACAAGGTATTTGTTGCTCTCCATGCGGTTTTCCTCGTAAAGGAATTCCTAAATGCAGTGGTAAGTGGGAGGAAAGTATAACTCGATGAAAATCGTAGTGATACTATTCCTGGCACAGACTCCCTTACGGAACACGAACAGTTCATCAGGGATGAGACTGTACCACAATCTTCTAATACACAAGAACCGGGTAGGTCAGAGAGAGTCAGAAAATAACCTAAGAGGTATGGGTTTCTGATCTCACCTCATGTAGATATTAATCTTATTGAGGATAATAAGCCGGCTACGTATGAGGAAGCGATACAAGGTATCGACTCCGATTTATGGCAAGATGCCATGAAGTCCGAAATGGATTCCATGTATACCAACAAAGTTTGGGCACTGGTTGATGCACCAGAAGGCGTTAAGCCAATTGGTTGTAAATAAGTCTTCAAGAAAAAGACCGACATGGATGGCAACATACAAACGTACAAAGCTAGGCTTGTATCGACATGGTGTCGATTACGACGAAACTTTTTTATCAGTTGCCATGATTAAATCCATTCGGATAATGCTTGCTATTTCTGCATATTTCGATTCTGAAATATGGCAGATGGACGTCAAAACCACTTTCTATAACGGAAACCTTTTGGAGGATGTTTATTTGCAATAGTCTGATGGTTTTATCGTGCCAAAACATGCAAACAAGGTTTGCAAGTTAAATTGATCCATTTATGGATTGAAGCAAGCATCACGTTCTTGGAACCAACGTTTCGATGAGATCATAAAAGAATATGATTTCATTCAAAACGAAGATGATTCTTATGTGTATAAGAAGGTTAGTGGGAGTGCACTGACATTCATTATGCTTTATGTTGATGATGTATTGCTTATTGGCAATGACATTCTCATGCTACAATCGGTGAAAGCTTGGCTTTCATTAAAATTATACATGAAAGATCTAGGAGAAGAATCCTTTATTCTGGGAATAAGGATCTACCGGGATAGATCTAGAAAGCTGTTTGGACTCTCCCAGAGCTCGTACATTGACAAAGTGTTGAAGAGATTCAACATGGATCAGTCTAAAAGGGGACTGCTTCCAGTGTCACATGGCATCTCTCTATCTAAGGACTTGTGTCCTAAAACTCAAGATGAGAGAGATAACATGAGTCAGATCCCATTCGCTTCTGCAATCGGATCGATCATGTATGCCATGATATATACACGATCTGATGTCTCATATGCTTTGAGCATGTGCAGTCGCTATCAGGCCGATCCAGTGATGGTCACTAGATTGCTGTTAAGAACATCCTTAAGTATCTTAGACAAACTAAGGATGCTTTCTTAGTCTATGGAGATGGAGAACTTGAGGTGACTGGGTTCACCGATGTAAGTTTCCAAGCCGATAAAAACGACTCTAAGTCACAATCTGGGTATATATTTTGTTTGAATAACGGAGCAGTGAGCTGGAAATCTTCCAAGAAATAGACTGTTGCTAATTCAACAACAAAAGCGGAATATATCGCTGTAGCTGAGGCAGCAAAAGAAGCAGTTTGGATCCGTAAATTCCTAATTGGATTAGGAGTGGTTTCGTTAGCAGCTGAGCACGTTCCATTGTATTGTGACAATAACGGGGCTATAGCGCAGGCTAATGAACTGCGGTCTCATCAATGATCCAAGCATGTACTTCGACGTTTCCATCTGATTCGTGAAATCATACATCGTGGTGATGTGAAGATCGAAAAGATCGCTTCAAATGACAACATTGCAGATCCGTTGACAAACGCTATTTCTCAGCAGAAGTTTGAGCGACATGTACATAGTTCATGTGTTAGATACTTGAGTGATTATCTATGAGCCAAGTGGGAGATTGTTGGACAATTATGACCCATAGCATCACTATTTGTAAAAGACATTGTGGTTTTTGTACAAATTAACTATGTGACAAAGAAATTTCTATTTTATTTCATTTTGTAATTGGATTACTTTAATATATATAAATGATAAAAGTCCTTATGATTAGTTCCGGATTAATAAGTTATGAGAAGTATTAATCCACGAATGGTTTAATCATTAAATATCTCTAGTCGTAGTATTATCGAGACTGGACATCAATAATGCGGAATAGACTACTATTACACTTGTGCACGTTATGGAAGCTTAACGGCATAGTTCTCATATATTTAAGTATTGGATACTTATGCAAGTGTGATAGAAGGTTCTGTTAGCTGTTGGACCGGGAACAGCTTCGCTCTGGATAGACCCTCAGAATCCCATTGGTAGTATGTGTTGGGAAGCGGCCGCGAGTGCGTAGTGGAAAATTAAAAAATTATGATGCTGTTATCCCTTTGCCCATACCCATTTTTTTTATTATTCTACAAGCCTGGGCATGTTACTATATATTCTAAGCATAAAAACTCATAAAACATGCAAAGAACATAAACTTAAACATGCTAACTATCATAAGAACTCTAATTAAAAATAAAGAAAGAAAAAGACTTACTTGAACCGAAGACTCCTTCAGTCCTCCCTCCAATCTACAAGATTTTCTCGAACTCAGCAAGGTCTTCCACGTTCCAAAGAGCCACCCAAGTGTGTGGCCTCCAAAGGTGCATACACCAAAGCCAACACTCAACGGCAAGACTACTCTTTAGTGCACGGGTATTTTGCCCTTGGTGCTAGCCTAGGCAAATACCTCAAAACTTTTAACTTGAGATTCCTCTAGTCAATTAGACTTAAGGATCCTCAAAATCAGTGGCTTACTCTTAAACTTTAGAGTTTCTCACTTATATAAACCCAAGTTATGAAAGGTTTTTTGTGTAAATTTTTTTAAAGAATTCTTTGGGTTTATATAGGTGCTCCAAAGACAACAAAATTAATTAAGAATCTGATGTGGGATAAATGCTAATTAAATCTTAGCCATTGGATCTTAATATAGTGGTTTAATGAGATTATAAAACCCTAATAAGAGTTTGGGCCGAATTGGAATTCAAAACAAAAAAATAAATAAATAAATAAATTTACTATTCATTTTTTTTTTCTTATTTATTTTTCCAATTCCCAAAGTGCCTCTATCGTCATTCACCAATCCCTAAGCCACTTTGGAACCTCATAAATGATCTGTTCAATAATTAAACATATTGAACCAAAGTGCCTCTGTTAAATTTGTATTGTGCAATGTTAACCATTGATTTATACTTTGTTGTGTGTGACCTTTTGGGTTCCCCTCAAGTTGGACATGAAATGAATCATGATAATTTAATCGAACATAAATTATCCTCCGATCAGATGGTCGTTCGATTTCAATGACCAAGGTTGACATCTAGCAACATGTCAAGGCCCCCAAATTAGAAGGAAAAGCTATATATACGGTCCATCGCCTCACTGTATCCCCACCGTTTGACCTAGG
>SKCR01008524.1:0-76258 GCA_019454045.1 Zanthoxylum bungeanum
TGGTAGATTAGTATCAAGTACGAAAACGAAGAAACGAAGAAATAAGTTAGTGCGAAGCTGTAATCGTCATAGAAAATGAATCCTCGAATTACGGAATATTAGCAAGAATGTGAGAAACGAAAGCTCTAACCATAAAAAAAATTGAAAGGACCACTAAGAAATTGTCCAGAAGTAACACTTTAGTAAGTTAGAATTGGTAGGGATATGCCCTATACCCAACTTGTGGATGGGCTATATGTACATGTATTTGTAATATTTTCATTAATTAATAAAATGGAAATCTTTATATACGTGTCTTACATAACTTATATGAATCACCAACACTGTAATAAAACCCTTGGAGTAATAAGACGATGGCTTCCACGCCTTATGAGAATCATTACTCTTAAATATTCCTAATCATAGTTTTATGAATAATCTGGACGTTTACAAAGGCGGAGGAGAGACTAGCATGATGATATGATCCACCCTTAAGTGGGGTAGCCGATCTCATAGGCTACTAGCAGAGATCGTCTGCTGGGTATCACATGGATGCATGAGTTGCTCATGTCCATCGAACTGACCACCGAAAGTTTTCATATGGAGTGTTTATCCCATGTGTATGTGAGAACTTTCATATATCGATTATATGATTAGTCCTTAGACTTGAGGTCTTAAAAATCTTCGTATGGATCAAATAACTTTGAAATTATCCTTCCATGGTTCAAAAGATCCGGTCATAAGGGTATGATTATGTCATTTGTTGAAAACATGAAGTTTATAAAGATACAACAGAGAATCACCACTCTTTCGGATAATATTTTCTTATAAGAGTAGTATTCCAGTTCGTGGGTTGATATATATGATAAGTACTTGAGACTGTGGCCATAACGAAAGAAGCATGTGAGATTCTTGGGTTAGTACGATTTATGACACTATCAACATCATACATTTGACCATATGGGTAGACACTTTCTGTACCCTAGGTCAATAGGTGGGGATACAGTGAGGCGAGGGACCGCATCATATGTAAATCGCATACAGAATGGGTATATATATCTTTCCTTCTCATTTGGGGGCCTTGGCATGTTGCTAGATGTCAACCTTGGTCAATGAAATCGAACGACCATTTGATCGGAGGATAATTTATGTTCGATTAAATTATCATGATTCATTCATATCCAACTTGAGAGGAACCCAAAAGGTCACACACAACAAAGTCGAAATCAATAGTTAACAGTGCACAGTAAATATTTAACAACATATATGATTGTTGTAGGAATTGTTCATAAATGGTTCAATGTGTTTAATTATTGAACATATCATTTATGAGGTTCCATAGTGGCTTAGGGATTGGTGAATGACGATAGGGGCACTTTGGGAATTGGAATAAATAGATTTAAAAAATTACTATTCACGTGAATAGTAATACATGAATAGTACCTTATGAATAGTAAAAAAAATTTGTTATTTGTTTTGAATTCCAATTCGGCCCAAACTCTGATTAGGGTTTTATAATCTCATTAAACCACTAAATTAAGATCCAATGGCTAAGATTAAATTGGCTTTATCCCACATCGGATTCTTAATTAATTTTGCTGTCTTTGAAGTACTATATAAACCCAAAGAATTCTTCATAAATTTATGCACCAAACCTTTCATATCTTGGGTTTATATAAGTGAGAAACTCTAAAGTTTAAGAGGAAACCACTGATTTTGAGGATCCTTAAGTCTAATTGACTAGGGAACCTCGAGTTAAAAGTTTGAGGTATTTGCCTAGGCTAGCACCAAGGGCAAAATACATGTCACTCAAGGCGTAGTCTTACCGTTGAGTTTTGGCTTTGGTGTGTGCATCTTTGGAGGCCACACACTTAGGTGGCTCTTTGGAAAGTGGAAGAGCTTGATGAGTTCAAGAAAAGCTTATAGATTGGAGGGAGGACTGGAGAAGACTACGGTTCAAGTAAGTCATTTTTTCTTTCTTTATTTTAATTAGAGTTCTTATGATAGTTAGCATGTTTAGGTTATGTTATTTGCATGTTTTATGAGTTTTATGGTTAGAATATATAGTAACATGTCTAGGCTTGTAGAATAATCAAAACAAATGGGTCTTAGGCAAAGGGAAAGTGGCACATAATTTTTATTTTTCCGCTGCGCACTCGCGGCCGCTTCCCAACAGGAAAACCCCAAGCCCCCTTAGAAAAGTAGAAATTTTGGGTACTTGAAGAGAGAAGCTTATAAACTGTTGAAGGTTGTAAGGATTATATAGAAAGTTAATAGGTAAGTGTGAGAAAGAATATTAAGATCAAGTTGGACAAGTAGAGCAAATGAATACTAAGCACAGGTATGAAGATATCAGAATCTTTAGTGAAAGTCAAAGGTACATGTACGCACTGCATTTTTACATATAAGTCCCGATGATGAGTCTCGTATGGAGACACTACCTCTTTAGTCGTGAAAGTCGCGGGAATCGGACGTCGGAAGGAAAGGGTCAAGAATTGACACATTGTTGGATTTAACTCACTGGAGTAGCTTCGGGTTTGCTTGTTGGACCTCCGTTTTAAAACACATCCCTAGCCCAAATCCATTAAATCACATCCAAATTAAATAAATAAAATATTAAAATACACCTCACAAATTAAATAATTAAAACCAATTAAATTAAACTTAAATTAAATTAAATCACATTCCTAATTTAATTAAATCACCTACCTATTTAAGATAAAACACATTCCTAATTTAATAAATCACCTACCAATTTCAATAAATCATATCCTTAATTAAAAAGAACAAATCAAATTAATTCCTCTAATTAAAGACTTTCCCCATCACATACTAAATTAAAAATATCTCCTAATTAATACACAAATTTGATTCCTTCTCCAACATGGTAAACCCCCTCCCTTGGCCTATAAAAATAACCATTCACCCCTTACCAAAAGCTGGCTGGCAGTTTCACACAAACACAAAACAACATAAATAATTTCCTCCCTTCCTTTCCTCACCCTCTTCACGCACTCTCTCGGCAACAAACAAAATAAATAAACCCTAAACACTCCTCTCGGCAGACACCTCCCTGATTCTCTCATTCAAAAACACCAAACCAAAACACTCAGCTCTCTCTCTCATCTTCTCTCCACAAATCAAAAAAACAAAAAAGAAGAACAAACCCTAAACTAATAACCACCGACTCTACCTTCTCTCCACGCACAGCAACCCACCAAACTGAGCAGGCCACCCACTCGGTAAACACAGACCTCACACATTTCACGTAAGCATGCACACACGGTACACTCACACAGCCACCTTCAACACACGCACTAACCACTCACTCATACACAAAGCAGCTCCGACCGTGAACAAATAACAACCAATAATCAAGCAACAAAGCATGCCCTCCACCGACTCACACTCAACCATCACAGCCCATCCACTACAAACAAAACACGCTCAGCACATCACCTAGCACCAGCCGAAGACACCTTGCTCACAGCCCCTTCACTCACGACACCTAACAATCATCAGCCCTAACCAAACGCCAAACAAACCACAAATAACTGCCCACCAACCGATTAAATAAAACATAAAAATATCCTCATCCAGCGAACCAACAAACCATAAGAAATAGTCTCTAAACCGACGACAATAAAGTCCAAAACTACTCCCAAAATAGTGAACAACAACCCAAAATAATCCCCTAAAACAGTAGCCGAATAATCCTTCAAACAGCCCCTAAACCAGTCATAAAAACAGTCCCAAAACAGCCCCCGAAACTGCCGAGAACAGTCCCTTAACACACCTGAAACAGTGACCAGAAAATTCACCGAAAATAGCAGCGAAACGGAGTGAAAACAACGACCCGAACAGCGAAACAACGAGGAAAAACATTGAGTAAACAAATCAGAAAAGTATCGGATCATTCGCCCTTCCGACGGCCGTATAACACACTTCCAAAAGACGACAAAAGAGGTTAGACCTGAGGGCAACCTTTTTATCTTTCGTTTCTTTATTTATTTTAATATTTGATATTGCATGAGAGTCGTTTGAGGCATGATGTGATTGTTGGATGGGCAGGATATGTGTTCCCCTTTTGTGGTATATCGGATTGAAACCCGGACGTAAATTCCGTAGCCAATTCCAAATGAACGGTAGTGCGGTCTGCACTCGGGATACAACGCCACGTACCACTTAAGATACACGTATCTCGTCTCATCCAAATTTGTATTTGAGCATGTCATAGTTCTAGGTTGTTTATTTATTATTTTAAGCATGATTTAATTTAGTTTGTTATTTATTCTTTAAAGCATGATTATGTTCTTTTTACGCATGATATTTAGTTTAGTTTATATTCATGTTTAAGTAATTATTTGTTTATGTTGGTTTGATGGCTCAATATGTTCGATGTGTGATATCGCGTGTTTGTTGTTTAAAGACTTACTTTCAAGCATGCAAACTTAGATTAGGATTTATTTAGCGGAAGCATATTAGATCTAAGTGGCCTTTGATCATGATTATTGAGTATATGCGGTTGATTTATTGCACAAATTATATCATCACAATGACATAAGTAAGGGACCATTCCGAACCCAACGGTTTGAGGTCTTCCCTTGCGAGGGGTGAGTGCGGCCTTAAACCTTTGTCCCGGTTCACACCGGGTGGCGACTCCATTATTCTCCAGTTTAGTTCTCCGCGGACTACTCCATTCTCTCAACTAGGCCCTGAGTCTAGAACAGCATGCGTCGCCCAAGTTCTGTGTCCTACAGTACCAGTTACTAAGAGTCTAATCAAGTTAAGTAATTAAGGAATATAAGTAAGGACATAGAAGAAAGAAGTTTTTGGAGATAAGAATATTGAGCTAGAGGTTCATAAAAAAAGTAGTCAAAGATATTCAGCATGCGTCTTACGAAATGAGAATTTAGAAAAGAGAAAAGAGAAAGATCAAGTAATTAGCTAAGACTGAAGCCAAGAAGATAAATGTAGTAGAATCGCAAGTTAGACATCAGAATGATTCGAGGACGAATCCTATTTAAGTGGGGGGAATTTGTAACAACCGGTAGTTCTTACTTCTATATTCAATTGTACTGTTACGAAAAGGACGAAGGTACATAGAATAAATTATTTTGGAGATTCACATATACTCATGAGATGACTTTGGGGACAATCGGTAAATTTCTCGAAGTCCCAGGATGAGATTGTACAATGTTCCCTTTGCACAGCCCATGGTATTTAGGCCGTAACTTTTTCATATGAACTCAGATTTTTATAAATTTTATATCGTCGGAAATCTGAGATCAAGATCTACAACTTCTTCATTTAACATATTCCCAAATTCGGACTAGAAGTTGATCAAAACGCAAGTCAAAATTTGATAAATAATGATTTTGGGGTTAAATAGAGAAATCTCAATTTTCTAGACTTTTCTACACTTTTCCCCAATTTCCAAATATCAAACAATCCCCCCTAACTATATAAAAGGATTACAATTCACAAATCTCAAATTTTGGAAACAAAAAGGAAAAAAAAAATCGTGAAGAGAAGAAGGAAAAAGAGAGAATAATAAGAAAGAAATGAGGAAGAACAAAGAAAAGAAAAGAAGAAGAGAAGAAGAAGAATGATAAAGAAGTAAGAAAAAAAGAATGAAGGAGCTTGACAACCATGGAGATTTGGGAAATCAATAGGAAGAGGTGAGAAACCCATAACCCAAATTTTACTTAAATGATAAGTTTGATGATTTGATGCTAGTGTTGGGTTGTGAACATGGACATGATAATGATTGTATGATTTTTTTTTTTTTTGAAACAATGGAAATATTGATCAACCCCAATTTGTTAAGTTTGAGTATGATTTGATAAAGTGTGTAATATGGATTAGATTTTGAATTATTGATAAATTGGAAGTTTGATGTATGTTAAATTGAGTGTATGATGATGTATTGTGTATTGGTTTTTAGTATGGAAGTGTTGGAATGGAGTAAAGTTGGATAATTTGAGTTTTGGATGAGTTTGGAGAAGCAAAACAGAATCCTGGAAACCCAGGTAGCGTCACGACGCAAGAAAGACTGCACGTCACGATGCAAGTGGAAAATGGTGACTGGAATTTGAGCGTTGCGCGTCGCGATAATAAATGGTTTGCGTCGCAACGTGAGACACAGAATTTTCCCAAAATCAGTTTTAAACCACCAATCTACCTAGCGCATTAGAGACCACCCTAGGGGTCTCGTATCAATTCATATATATATCTAACATCAAAATATGATTGTGATAAGCCTCATAGGTAAAACCTATTAACGTATCGTTATGCTCAGTTAGAAATCAAGGTTTATTTTACAATATAAAAATATACTAATCAAGTTTTTGATCCTAGATTATCCTCAGGAATCGTAACTCCTTATACAATGGATCCAGTGCCAGCCAGATTCCAAAGCAGTGAGTGGACACTTTCTCTTTCACTTATTTTTCATTTCGTATTTTTATATCAGACTAATTTTTTTACAATTAGGGCGTTAGCCAAGTTTATTTTCATGTAATTTATAATTTAACATGTTTTGAGAAATGTTTAGAAAAGAGATGTTTTTAGTATGATTTTCATGTATTTGAGGGCATGGGGGGAAAAACTCAACCTAGTATGTAACTTGACAGAGATGGAACTGGAGGATGTAGAGACATGTGCACATGTAGAGGACTGAGTGGACGACGATACGTAACGCCCTCAGATCCCAAGGAAGTGCTAGGGGGATGAAGATACGTAACGCCCCTAGACCCTAGATTCAAAGCTTGGGTGGTAGCATATATCCACACCCGCAGTTCTAGTTGTGGCTTGGGGGACGATGATATGTAACGCCCTAAGACCATCTGTTTCAAAGACAGTAGTGGCATGCTTTGTGGGACGACGATACGTACACCTCAAAGTCATGGATTTGCACTACTGGCTAGAGTTAGGCGTATGGGGGACGTCGATACGTAACGTCCTTATACGTCAAGGTTTTTTAGACACAGAGTAGTTTACAGAGAACAGATTGTCAGTAAATAGTTTTTCAGAAAATCAGATTTTCAGAATTAGTTTTCAGAAACCAGAGTTTAAAAAGCAGTTTTCAGAAAGAGGAGGTTTTCAGAAATAAAGTTTTCATATAAAGATGTTTTTGGAACTATGGTTTTGAAACTAAAAGTTTTTACAATAGTTTTCAATTTTCGTCCACTCACTTAGATCGCATAGCGATCTAACCCCCACTCTAATTTTTACATCTTGCAAGGTTTCTCGGAGGACGAGCTCGGAGGACGGACACTGATGCAGTCACTAGAGAATAGAGTCCACCGTCCAAGTCATAGTCAGAGAGTGTCTAGTCAGTGTTAAGTAAAAGTCTTGTATTAGTCTTTGTTTGAAACAGTCATTGTAAAAGTAAGTGTTAATATGTTTACAAATAGATATGGTAGTTGAGTTTGCATGTTATTTAAGTCTGGGCCACGGTCCCAAATATAAAAATAAAATTTGAAGTGTATTAGTAATATTTTCATAGTTGAAGAATCATAGGCTTATGAGGTTAAAGCGGTCTATTCCTTGCTGGTAGCATCTCCCAGATCGGGGATGTTACATATTTGGAACCCTCAATTTATCTCGCACATCCCTATTTTTTTAATGAGGGATTTATTAAAAATGATAAAAACAAATCTCATTTACATTTGGTTGAGGATGAAAAAGAATTAGATTTAATCCATCTAGTGTTAATTAAATCTAATGCGTCTGGGTATCAATTGGTTTCAACTAGGCGTGGCGCGGTTTCGGTGTTGGTCCGGTTTTTGCTAAAAACTGAACCAAACTATATTTTATTTTCCCATTTTTTAACTCCCAAACCAAACCATTAAATAACAATTTGGTTCGAATTGAAAATTTTTTAAACCAGCGGTTTACGAATATTCTACATAAAAATCATTCATCCACTTAAGTGAAGACAAAAAAAAAAAAAAAAAAAAAAACTAGTCTAGCAAACAAATAGTATGAAGTGCTATGGTGTAAGCTGTGACTCTAGAAACACATGCACTCAATAGATGATTGAAAAATTGGGTCAAATTAATTCTTGTATTTTTTTAAAAAAAATTACCTCGACTAATGAAGCTACCATCATTATATTAAGAAACAAATTCAAAACCGCTTACTTTCAAGATAAACCATAAAACAAAAATTTAAGAATAAAATATTAACAATAAATTTAAGAATAAAAGTATTAACAAAAAAATTAAGAATAAAAGTATTAACATACTAATAAAAAGAAAACATAAAGTAAAATTAAAAGAAAAATGTAAATCTTTTTATAAAATTATATAATTTTTTAATTATAACGGTTCTGTTCGGTTTAACGGGTGCAATTCGGTTTAGCATCTGAACAGAACCGTAAACCGTTTGGGGTGGGCCAATCCGAACCGCAAACCGAACCGTTAGAAAAAAAATTGTAAATTCGATCCGGTTTGGTTTGATTTGCTGTTTGGTTCTGTTCGGTCGATTTTTTTGCCCACTCATAATTTCGACAACCTTTGCGCGTGACTTTAATAATCAATTTCTTTCATTTGTAAATATCTTTTCAAAATATAAATTGCTTTACGGAAAATATATATATATTATTAATTTGACAAATAATAAGCTTTAAAATTAATATTATTATTGATAAGTTTTGATAAATAAATAAAAAAACAGGATAACAAATGACCCTCATATTTTGAGATATGATAATTTCCGACTAGTCATTTGGACTTCAAATCACAATCAAAAAATTCTACATACTTTTAATAATCCTGCCTTCAACTTTCATCAAAGTATATCTCTCAAATTTGAATGTCTACAAGGTCAAAATTAGCCACCAGCTTGATGCGTTGTACATAATATCGAACCGAAAAATGTGACAATGCTAACAAAAATATGGTTGTCTTCATAATATATCGTCATATTTTTTTTCCTAAATCACATTGAGCTCAATCACAGTTATCCATAGTCATAGGCTCATAGCACAGTCACATTGACTCTCAATCACAATCACATTTTTCCTAAGTCACACTTTATATAAGTCATATTATATAAGTCATATTTTAACTAAACCTTATAGAACTCAATCACAATCACAATCACAATCATATTTACCTCGATCACAGACACTATTACATTGACCTTAGTCATAGACAATATCACATTAAACTCAGTCATAATCACATTTTTCCTAAATCAGACTTTGCATAAATTCATTTTTTTAAATAAGTCACACAGCGTTCAATCATAGTCGTATTAATCTAAGTCACATACACTGTCACATTGACCTCATTCGTAGTCATATTGAGTTTAGTTACAATTACATTGAGTTTAATTACAATCACATTTTCCCAAGTCGTAATGAGTTAAGTCACAATCACATTTTATTTATTTATTTAAATATTAGGAGTGAACAAAGTCGAAATTTAATTTTTTATTTCCTTACCTCTCTCAAGATTCGAACCCAAGCAGCAAACTAAATAAAGCTACTTGAAAATTAGTTGACTGTGTTTTTAAGGGCCTCAGACTCATTTTATCTACTAAAAATATATTTAAACTTATCTAACCCTTAAAAAAATGATTGTTCATTATTCAAATGAAGGGGAATGTTTCACTTTTATATGAACAATAAAATGTTCACTATTAAGTGATTATATATATATTTCAAAAAGATGGTTTAATGATGTTTCTCTGTACTTTATTAGAAAAATGACTAAATGCTAATAAGATTTTTTAAAAATAGGATTTAATTAAAAAAAATTAGGAGTCTGTCATATTTTAAAATAAGTGATCATAAAATAGATTTTTTTTTTTAAAAAAACTATATTTCTTAATTAATAAGAGTTACTTCTAGAAATATCTTTCTTAAAATTAAAAATAGATAAAAACAATCTTTTTTTTCTCACTATCTCATAGTCTCATATGCCCTCTGTCAAGCACCACCAAACCCTTTGATTACACATCTCAGAGAGAAAAGTAAAAAAAAAAGGAAAATAAAAAATAATATATGCATTAATGTTTAATAAGAGTATTTTTTTGTCTGCTAAGTTTGCCTTTGGTTCCCATAAACCAAACAAATTTACTGCTTAGGGGAGGTTTGTTCGAGGAATGATTTTCCCAAATTACCTATGGAACGAAAAACGGTCGTCAACAGTTGGCGCCGTCTATGGGGAACAGTATAAGAAGCATCAAACACACTAAGGCGATGGCAGAAGACGAGAACCCTATAGCTTCAGAAGCTTCGACGACGGAGTGGATGGAGAAAATGGAAGAAACCATGCGAAGTGAGAGAGAAAATACTCGAAAGGAAAGAGAAGCAACTTAAATCTTCATGAAGGCCATGATGGAGAAGGTGGAAAAGAATGAGGGAGAAAATGAGGAAGCGGGCCCCGACCAAAGAAAAGATGAGATAGCAAGAGGAAAAATAACCGTCGGAGCAAAGGGAGACGACGAAAATAGGAAGAGGATTACCCATAGAGTAAGATCTGTAGTCATTTCCAGAGTCGAACCAGCGGGGGATTTGTGGGAAGAATGGGAAGGCAGACAAACACCAAAATCCTCCAGAAATCGCCCATGTTTTGCAGAGGGTGACATAGAACGACACTTTAGGGATGGGTATACAGCTCCCAATTACAAAAGGTACCGTGCCCGGAGTGGGAGATGCGGGGAAATTCGTAGAGTCGAGCGTGAAAGCTCTGAGAACCAGATGAGGAGTTGGTTTCAGAATGAGATGAGGAAGTGAGAGGAAAGTATGAAAGAAGGAGCAAGGGGTGACCAAGACACGGAGGCAGTATCCCCATTTACAAAGAAAATTATGACAATGGAATTTCCAAGAAGATTTGTCATGCATTCGATGGATGTTTACAAAGGGAGCATGAACCCCAATTCCCATGTTGAGAAGTTCATTTTGTTGATGAAGATTCAAGAAATCACCGGAGAGGCCATCTGCAAGGTGTTCCCTTTAATCTTGGGCGGGTTGGCCAGCCTATGGTTCAAGAACTTGACTTTGGGCAGTATTAGCAGCTCCCCACAGTTGAGGAAATCCTTTTTGCAGCACTTCAAATGGCATACGTATCGAGAAAGATGATGAGGTCGTTGAGGTTGATGAAGTAGAGAGACGGTGAGTCTTTGAAAAGCTTTGTCCATAGGTATCACGACCTGATATTAAAAGTAAGGGCGTATGAGTTCCTTAAGGCGCTGGAAAGTTTCAACGTGAGGTTATGGTCTCACCTAAGGATCTAGGAGATACCGGACTATACCGCGGTTTTGGAGCAGGCAAAGAAGTTTGTGTCGATGGAGTGAGAGGAGAAGATTGCCTGGTGGGGTACTTTTCAAAAGCTGAAAGCACCCACGGCCGAAAATCAGCAAGATTTAGGAAGGGGCTTAAGGAGACCGGTCCCGAGGTAGAAGAAGTCCGGCCAATACCTCATAATAATCCAACATAAGAGAGAAGGTCGTCTATCCAGGTCAACCATGTCACCGGAGGGACAATGTACACCCACTGAACAGACCCCTGACCGAGATAGTTCGGGAAATTCATGATAAAGGTATATTGACTAAGCCTGACTCAAGGAGGCTTCCCATTGGGAAGAGATCAACATGGCTTATTGTGTGCAGCACAATGTGATGGGACACACCATAGAAAGATGTAGAGACCTACCGGAACAGCTGGAGGACTTGGTAAGGAACAACTATCTGAATGGGTGCATAGATCAGGTACTGATAACAAAAGTTAAGGGTGTTCATAGGGTCAGATCAATCCGCGACCCGACCCAGACAGGTTTATAATTTTAAAAATGTAATTTCAGGTCATTTTGAACCCGACCCAAAATTACGAGTTGAGTCACGAGTTCAGGCGAATTTGTATCGGGTCGACCCGACCCAATGTAAATGATATATAACTTATGAGCCCTAGCATAATGTAAGAGGTGAAAAATAAATTTTCAGATTGTAAAAGTTGAGAATTGTACATGTGATCACTTACAAATTAATCAAACACTTTATCATTTCAACTACACACTTACTTTGTCAAAATTGAATCATTAAAACTATATATATTATATTCCATTGCATATTATGTTGATCTGACCCGACCTGTTCGGACCTGACCCATGTGGGTCACCTTCTCAAATTCCGGATTTCGAGTCGAATGACCCAACCTAATCGGGTCATTAAAAAAATAAAAAATCCGACCCATGAACGCCCCTAACGACAATCGTCAAGAAGTAGTGGGAAAGCCAATATGCCAGATGTACTCGATCAGTTCTATAGTGCCTCATGCTTATTATGCTCATTTAGCAGCTTTTCGACCCCGTTATTATATAGAGGATGGGGCACCTAGAGTTGAGTTGTTGAATGAAATACAATATTAGGAGTTGGTGGTTGACAGGTTTTTCCCCACCTTTGGCGCTGATGCAGAACAAGTTCCTCCAAGATAAATTATGGTCGTTGTTCGACATACCAATCTATAATTTCTCCAAAGATCTCTTCGGAAAAATATTGGAAAGAATTGTTTAAAAGAATAGCTCGGTTCAGATGACATTGTTAAGAATTGTTCAGAATAATAGCTTGGTTTAGAAGGTTATTGTTAAGAATTGTTCAAATATGTTGAGGAAGATATTTTCAGTAAGAGCCTCTCTTATAATGACCATCAAAGACTTGTAAGATAGACAGTAGATCCCCTGAATATGAATAAGATTTTCCATTTCTTAAATAAAAACTTGTTTATCTACGCTTGTTTATTATTAAGTGGGAAAGGTATATTTAATATTCTTATGAAATACTCGTGATTGGAATGCATGAAGGGATGCAAGGCATGTGGAAAAAACGTGCACCCCCACGGCACGCTAGTTTATAGGGTCATTATCAAACCCCCTGGCTGGAACGTTAACACCTAATGACTTGCATCTTTGAGGAATGATTGCAACATGGAGACCTACGCGGTGTTTGGTGCCTCGGGTTTCCATAGCACGTTCGGCGAATGAGTCAGTGTAGCGTCTGATGTATCAAGGCAATCACAGCACGTGTGGATGGCTAGTGGCTTCGATACTATGATACCTCTGGTTTTGCATAGCATGGGGAATGACAATTCCCCCATAGCATTTGCCGTCCGATGTTTGATGTACATGGCACGAGGAAGCCCAAAGAGCCTCTGTGGCATTTGTAGCCTCGGGATCTGGCTAGCATAGGAGGGAGAATGCCCCCGTGGCTTTGGCCATCCCTTTTTGGATCCGTATGAACATAGCACGGGGAAGACCTGAGGGTCTCTGTGGCGTTTGTAGACTCGAGGCTTGCCTAGCATGGGAAAAATCTCATGGCGATGGCCACCCATTCGATCCGTAGCTTGGTTCTCCTGGATGTTGAACTATGAGGTTCAAAATTGTTGTTTTGAGTGGCATGGGGCAGAATGCTCTCTTAGGCTCCCTTGTTAATTCTTTTGGTTCTGTACGGGGTACATGATATATCATCCTCATTTTGTTTATCTTGTTCTTTTATCCTTATTTTATTTTTGGTGGATGACTTGAAATGAGACGCCATTTCTAGTCTCTATGGTGATTTCCGGAGGTTGAAATTCTTCCCTTACAGTTAAGTCATGGAAAGAAAATTGATGGCTCAGGGCTGCATTCGTTCCGCCGAGGCCATAATAAAAATTGATGGCTCGGAACTGCATTCGTTCCGCCAGGCCATAATGTGAATTGATGGCTCAGGGCTGCATTCGTTCCGTCGAGGCCATACTCGGGACTGCATTTGTTCTGTCGTGCCCATAGTATTCATTGTGGCTCGGGATCGGGTTATGTCCCACCGAGGCCTCATTATGTTTGTTGGCATAAGGTCAGAGATTTTCCCCCATGGCTACGTGTTGATGGCACAAGAAGGTAAATTCCTTTATGGCTAGTTTTTTGATGGCTCGAGGTTGGGTTATGTCCCACCGAGACATCATTGTGTTTGTTGGCATGAGGTCAGAGTTTCTCCCTTATGGCCAAGTGTTGAGTGGCACAAGGAATGAGCATTCCCTTGTGACCAAGTATTTATTGTAGCTTGGGATTGAGTTACATCCCACCGATGTTCTATTGGTGTGTATTGCCGAAAAGAGGGAGCATTCTCTTTCGGTCAAGTGATTTATATGGCTTAGGGACAGTCTTTCCCCCAAGATAACTCTTTGTCAGATCAGCTTGGGGCTGGGTTACGTCCCATTGAGGTCCTATGTGTGTGTTAGCGCAAGGAGGGAGCATTCCCTTACGGTCAAGTGACTTATATGGCTTTGGGACAGTCTTTCTCCCAAGGTCTTTCTTCGTCAGATCAGCTCCTGTCCCGCCTATTGGGGTTTTGGGCGATGAGGCGCAGCAGAAGCGCGGGTCAGGCGAAATCGTATTTTAAAACTTTTTCAAATTCCTGAATAAATTATTCAATATCTAATATGAATAATTTATTCATATTTCACCTAAACCAATTTATTTAATATCAAATTTAAAATAAAAATAGTTGAAATTTCGTGAAACTTTACGAAAACCGTTTTTCTTCAAAATGATGCAAAATACATTTTTGACTTAACCGACCACCCGATACTTATGGAAACTACCCAGGTTAGCTCCAATAGTGTCGGGGAAGTTCATGGGCTGCCCAAACAGTGACAAATTCACTATTTGGACAGTGGTCACCCGGTTGGCTCAAAATCCACCCGGTAACTCCATTTTTGGCCGTTTTCACTTATTTCAAGTCGGAAACACTTTTCGGCAATTGTGCCCACTCCCAAAATACATCCATAACATTAATTTAACATAAAATACATCAATATATACACTGAAATTTCCAGATCTGATCCAGAAGGTAAATTGACCAAATTTTCATGCTTTAATCCAATTTTATCCAAGATTAATCTAACTAATCCAACACCAAAGAAGTCCCACCACATATGAACAACTCTAGAATAATTTTAGGCTATTTAGAGTGGATCAACAACTCTAGAATGGAAACAATTCAACAATTGAATAAATTGGCCTAATATTACAATAATATTCACCAATATCACTTCACACATGCTTTACCACTTCCAATTCATCCAATATAACCAAAAGCCACAATTTATGAAACAAAAGGAACCCTAGAATTAATTCTAATAATTCAAGAAAAATAAGAAAAAAATTTCCAAGCTTAGGGATTGAGGATTACCTTTTAATCTCAAATTTCCTAAACTTTTTTTCTTGAATTTCCTTTAATTTCACCATGGATTCTTGAAACAATTTTTTGAAACCCATTGTGAGCTCTCGGTAGTGGAAAGAAAAGAAAAATGAAGAAAGAAAGAAAACAACTTTTTTCCAAAAGTTGCGTGAATTGTGTATTATATTTGGTCAAAATTTTCAATTTTAATTAAATAAAAAATGGCTTGGTAAAAAAGTGTGACACATAGTAAATTATTTGCCATATATTACAATTAATATATTTTAAATAATTAGCCAACAGTTTACAAATGTATAAATTATAGTAATAATAATTTAATTCATTAATTGAATCAATTATTACTAACTTTACAAATGTCAAGCTACCATTTGCTAATTAATGTGTATCTAATCTAATTATATATCAAATACCAATACACATTCGAACAACAAAAAAAATACCATGGCATGTGAATTTTCGTTTACTAATTAAACGATTCGAATTAACTAATTTAATCCGATAAAGTATTATGAATAATATGTATTATTCATAACGCGTTGGCAAGTGCTCAACGAGTACACTTCATATTGTGGGACTCTCTAAGTTTAGGTTTATCCGTCACGAAATCTAATGTCGTGTCCATAATTCACCTACTCATGAATTATGACGACCACGGATAATCTTGCTAAACTATGCAATTCGAGGTCATAGCATACGTATAATCCCTCTGTCACAGGCCATCCGTATTATACCTGGGATATAGATCAGAACTTCAAATCCGTTCGCTATAATACAATCGACTTTCAAATTACAATCTCTAAATAACACTCGGAACTGGTTTCCGATGTTATACCACGGCCATGGATTTACTAGATCGTAAACACGTGCTGGATGCTTATGCCTTGTATACAGGACTGACGGATCCTATCTCGATATGCATAGGATATCATGAGCATCAGTCCACACCCAACGAACAGGCGGAGATCTGATCATGACTAGATCGTTGACGTGACTGCCATCAAAGTGTGGAGGATAACTCATATATCTACAGTGGTATCTCAAGTTAAAGGACCACTATGCTCGCTCAACTCGAGAAGATTCCTATTGACGTTGGTGTACCATCTATTAGGAAACCTTCAGTGAGTCGTTCAGGGTATTATCAAATAAACACCTACATGTCTATACGAGTCTCCCGAGACTCAAGGTTCACTGGGATAAACCATCGGACCAAGTCACGATATACGACATGTACTAGTCTCAGTGGATTTTACTAACTGACCCGTGTTAGCAAATTTTGACCAAGAACTTCATTTAAGGATATACAACTAATAGTGCGCTTCCCAATGTCAATTACAAACTACATTGTAACTTCACACTATACTGTAAATCCTAAGGTCTTTGCCTAATATACACGTATCACTGAACCACATTCGGTTTCGATCAAATCGCAATTAGATCGAACAAGCGTATAAAAGACAAGGGTGCTACCATTAAATTAGTAATATTATAGAAAATATAATTGCTCACATTTATGAATCGAACATAAATACGATCCGGATTCACACTTCGAGCACCAACCCTAACAATTACTCCCACTTGCTCTAGTGTCAATCCATGGTATCCTATACATATCTTAATATGTATAGCATACTCATGGTCCTCAAGAGCTCACCAGTACTCAAGAGGTAGGCAACAACAAGTAAGCCTACTTAACAAATCGAGTATGTCAAACAAACCCAATCGTTTTCCTTAGCCAGTATCATTCATATTTTGTAAAATCCAAATTCCACGTCAATATGGCTCAGATGCTATATTAGTAATGTGCTATAGCTACTGAGTTGTCTATGTATTTATAAATCAAATCCAAATACTTTGAGACAACCACAAACACTAAACTTATACGAAAACTTCTAATTTATGAGGTCACTATGCAAACTTCATAAGTCAATACTTCAAAAGTTGCAAATGATTCCTCTAATTCAGTAGAATCAATGGTGACTCCCACTGCATCTTTTCAGACTTTATTTGACATAGACCATTTAATGTCATAATTAGAATCAAAACTAATATGACCTTATGGTTGCTAACTAAATTCTGCATGTATGAGAAACTCTTTCTTAATATCTCAAAGATCACAAAGAACATGTTTCAAAGATCCATCATATGTTCTGCAGTATATCAAAATAACTCATAAAAATTACGATTAAATTGACATCTTCAATCGTATATAATATAATATTCATTACGCCATCATCCTATGATGCATAAGATTGACTAGAAATTCCAATCAATCTATCTTTTGATAAAGGAATCATCTTTTACGAAAGATGAACACTATATATTTAAAAGACATGTTAACTTTCATACAGTTATACTAACTGTCATACAAATAGTCATATAGTGTCTTTTGTTAGATCATATCTACTAATGAGAGTATCTCACAAGTCTCTTAATTTTATATCTTATATAAAACTTTATATCAAATATATTAGAGACAATTCCCACTGCTAACACAGAGAAAAGAAGATTTAGGATATGTAATATAGAAAGAAATTTGTACGCTCCCACTGAATCTACTAACAAATATATATTCTCTATATTTCGATAAAACCAGACAATCTGACTGACATCAAAATCAGAGAACTCAAATTTCCGGAAAGCTTACCTGAGTCTACAATAGGCTCTATAAGTTAATATATCAAACTGTGATATTAGCATAATACAAAATCTAGGGTCATTCTAGAATAAACTCTTCAAACAAAGAAATCACAATAGATCTCTCATTCGAAGAAATCACTCAAGAACATCATTTTGCATTCTTTAGCAAAAAACATAGTTGAATATCAACATTAACCAACAAATTTCTAATTGTTCAATTAGTACGACCAGAGAGAGGTATTCTCAGAATCTACAATAGACTACTGAGGATAATCTCCTCATTGTTATACTATAAAGGTCAAAACTTTATCGAGCTCACTTTGCGTTTGTTGTGCAAATAATTTGCATATTTTATGAATTATTCATAACGAAAACCTAATCAAGTTCAAAACTTGATCATCATAAGCCATGAACAATCTTAGATCTATGGTTCAATGCTAATATCCAAAATCGATATCAACTATCGCTCCCACCACAAGTCATAGGATAAATTTCTTTGATAAGAAAACAACAGAATCAGTAAGTATCAAATACTTCGCAAATGATTCTGATATCCTAGAGGTCTTATACAGAAGTTGTCTAAGGCATTTCATCTTATTAATTATGTAGTTCCATTACATTTTATCACTCTCTCATTTGACTTCACTAAGTCAAGTCTTTTCTACAATCGTCGACATCCAATGTCAACCACCAAGTAACAAAATAATTTTATTACTCGGGATTGTAGAAAAGATGTTCTATCAAATAAAATACAGTATTCTATTAAATAGAATAAATGATAAACCTTTCACTTGTACCTCCGAGGTACAAGTATTTTCAATTATATAACTATTATACAAATGAAAGTTTCAAATCTCAAACTTTTCAAGATTCGAATTTTCTACTATACATATCATATATGTAACTTTAGAAACGGATGGAGCATTAACTAAAAAAATGAATTAGTGTTATTGGAGCATAACCCCAAGAGTATCGAAAACTAATTCGGTAAATGCAATATCAACGAATCAAATCATATAAGATTCGATAACTCACACTGACCAATTCCATCACAATGGAAACGAGGAAGTTTAATATTGAGTAAGAATCAAATTCATTAAATAACTTCAGAACTAATTGCCTTAAATTCATGTGTTTGATCATATCAAAATCTTCGAACAATTCAAATATGCGCAATGAATTTCTAAAAATAGAATTTTCAACAATTCAGATAGAATATCCTTGAAATATTCAAAATATTCTATCCGAGTTTCATTAGAAACATATTGATAGTTCTCGAACCATTTAAGACAGTCAATATGTTTTCCATTGGAAACATGTAACTAAATTATGACAATTCATCAACTGAGTTACGAAGCAAATAAAACTCCACAACGTAATTTCTAATTCATTAAACTACACACATCCAATGTATTAGTTTAATAAATCGATGGTCCAATGACAATCATCGGTTAAATGAGATTTAATAACAACCTGAATATAATATTTATTAAATGGATAAGGATATGCGGTGTGATCGCATATCAGACCATCCTTTACCATACATAACAAACTTCTAATGCTTTTATGATAAAATCTCATAAAACATAGTTCTAAGCTATTTATTCTACCTAATATTTTCTTAATGCTTATCTTTTATTAATGACACTACTAGTCACTTTAAAATATGTAACAACTGTTTATACATAACCAGTAACTATCCAATATTCAAAAGTTCTGATATCAAATATCAAAACAGTTATTAAACATCATTTTAATTAATTAGATTGGAGATCCGGTATCCAATACCTACAGTTTTCGTATTACGAGAATCGATATTCTCTATACACAACTATAAGCATCACTTTTCTTAAGCTTTATAATTTTCGTTCAGTTATTCACAACAACTGTAAATGATTGATTAGCAAACTGTGTCAGACACGTGACTTAAAAGCGAAGAAACGTCATTAAAAGATAAACAAATACTAAATGGGTTTTCTTAATGCTAGTCAAGAATCTCGGGACATGAACTATTCAAGTCAATTCTTACTGCATAAGAAATAATTCTCTCTATAATAATATACTAAACACAAATATCTATTTAGATCACATAATCGTGACTTAGTAACTAAGTCACAAACTATCTCGATTTTTTAATAAAATCGAAACAACAGTTCTCGATGGTTTCAACTAATCTAACTATATCTAAGTCTATTTTCTTTCTAGAACCTATTCTAGAACTACGCAACCATAAGTAAAGTCAGAAAATATGTATATTCAAGTAATATACTATGCAATGGATTAGAAGCATAATTCTATAAGCAGTATAGAATAAAGGAAAACGAAAGCAGTAAATTCCAAAATATTACGCACTACTTAAGTCATGGATTTTTAACCAAGCAGTGTCTCCCCCCACTTTACGTAATACCGTAATCCCCAACGGACAACGAGAATTCAATAATCAAATCGAATTCCATAGTGAGAGTATGATCCCATGAATATATTCCATTAGGTAGACAACTCTTTGTCAATCATTCACCAGTGACTCTTGGTTTTGGTCCTGACCGTTTCTCACTGTGACAGCTTTGACACGTTCACAGAGAGGCGTATCAAGGCTTCACTTGCCAATGACAAACTCAAGCTACCGATGTAGTTCTGACAGCTTTGGCACGTTCAATATTTCCACTTTCACTTGAATTTGTCTAGTATCAATATACAATCGGTATGGATAAAATTCTATCAACTACACCCTCACTACTTTTTCACGATCTCGGATGCAGCCATAGAAAGTTACCCATAAATCATATTGACAAGACGGATCAAGAAACATATATCCAATACATGTTACTTTACAGCCATATTTAAAAGTGGAGATTTTCATATGAAAGTTACAATCTACATCCAATGCAGAATTTTAATCTAAATCATTTTCTAAACATTTCAATTCTACTTTAGAAAATATAACACAATTTAACTATTAAATTTTCGTTATATTTTCCGTTAACGTAAAACCAAAAGTAAAGAAACATATCTAGATTTTAAGCATGTGTGAACATTAAAATTGGATTATATATCTAATATAAAGCATGAATAATATAATGGATGAGGCATCAGAGCCGCTCTGATACCATTTTTGTTGGGGTTTTGGGCGATGGGGATCAACGGAAGCGCGAGTCAGGCGAAATCGTATTTTAATTTTTTTTCAAATTACCGAATAAATTATTCAATATCTAATATGAATAAATTATTCATATTTCACCTAAACCAATTTATTTAATATCAAATATTAATATAAACATAGTTGAAATTTCGAAGAAACTTTTACGAAAACCGTTTTTTCCCAAAATGATGCAAAATACGTTTTCAATTGAACCGACCACCCGATACTTATGAAAACTGCCTAGGTCAGCTCCAATAGTGTCGGGGCAGTTCATGGGCTTCCCAAACAGTGACAAATTCACTTTTTGGAAAGCCATCATCCGGTTGCTGAAAATCTACCAGGTAACACCGTTTTCATTTATTTCAAGTCGTAAACACTTTCCGGTAATTTTTCCAACACCCAAAATACATCCATAGCATTAATTTAACATAAAATACATCAATATATACACTGAAAATTCCAGATCTGATCCAGAAGGTAAATTGACCAAATTTCTATGCTTTATCTAATTTTATCCAAGATTAATCTAATTAATCAACACTAAAAAAGTCACACCACATATGAACAACTCTAGAACAATTCTAGGCTATTTAGAGTGGATCAAAAACTCTAGAATGGAAATAATTCAACAATTGAATACATTTGGCCCGGGCCTAGGGAAAACACGGCCCGGTCGGGCTCGGACCCGATTTTTAAATTATAAAAATTAAAAATTTATTATATAAATTTATATTTTATAATTAAAAAATATTTAATTATTTATTATAAGTCTGGGCTTGATTTTTTTTATAAAAAATTATAATATAAATATATATATATATATATTTCATAATTAAAAAATTTTAATTATTTATTTTAAGCCTGGGCTTTTTGGATCGAGTCGGGCCCGAATTTTGAGGCCTAGCCCAGGCTTTTCCACCTCGGGCCAGGCCGGGTTGGGCTTCGGGCTTTTCTGCCAAGCATAAACGGATTCTATCTTGATACGCACAGGATATCATGAGTATCAGTCCACACCCAACGAACAGACGAAGGTCTGATCATGACTAGAACGTTGAAGTGACTACCATCAAAGTGTGGAGGATAGCTCATATATCCACAGTGGTATCTCAAGTCGAAGGACCACTATGCTCGCTCAACTCGAGAATGTTCCTATTGACGTTGGTGTACCATCTATTAGGAAACTTTCAGTGAGTCGTTCAGTGTCTTATCAAATAAACACCTACATGTCTATACGAGTCTCCCGAGATTCATGGTTCATTGGGATAAACCATCGGACCAAGTCACAATATACGACATGTACTGATCTCAGCGGATTTTACTAACCGACCTGTGTTAGCAAATCTTGACCAGGAACTTTATTTAAGGATATACAACTAAAAGTGCGCTTCCCAATGTCAATTACAAACTACGTTGTAACTGCACATTATACTGTAAATCTTTGGGTTTTTATCTAATATACACGTATCACTGAACCAGATTCAGTTTTGATCTAATCATAATCAGAAAAATAATCGCAATTAGATCGAATAAATGTATAAAAGGCAATGGTACTACCATTAAATTAGTAATATTATAGAAAATATAATTGCTCGTATTTATGAATCAGACATAAATACGATCCGGATCGGCACTCCGAGCACCAACCCTAATGCCGCTAACGTCCTATTATTGTGTGTTTACGTAAGGAAGGAGCATTCCCTTACGGTCAAGTGACTTATATGGTTTGGGGACGGTCTTTCCCCCAATGTCTTTCTTTGTCAGATCAGCTCGGGGCTGGGTCTTTGCAGGTCATCCTATTCAGGGATCGCAGCCTGTCAAGAGCGTGCATCGGCCCGAGGTGGTACAAGATGAGTTTCTTCAAGATCAAGCAGGGAAACCAGTGAATGGATTGGCCAGAGTTAGCTCGGATCAATATTTTTTATTCAAGAGGGCCTAGTCGAAGATATGGCCAAGCTATGGATCAAAAGTAAGGGTGTTAGGTCAATGTTGTGAACCCGACGTGGACTTTTACAAAAAGATCTGAATCTTGTAGATTATGGAACCCTCTCTGAGGTATGGTAGATTTTTAATTCTAGACTTAACCAAAGTGGAACTCCAGCGTAAGAATGCACTCTATCATTATAGTTTCCAGCATCACCTCGCAGACTAGTTGATAACAAGAACTATGAGATAGATGTTAATGGTGATTTCCTAACCCGAGAAAAATCGAAGTATGAAGAAGTGTATAGAAAGGATTTCCACTTCCTGAACAAGGGGCCCAGGCCCAAAAGGCATAGGTATCCGACCCGATGAGAAGATCAGAATTAGTTTGCACTTGATGCCCGACCCGAGATGGAAAGATTTTCACAGAAGATGAGGGGAGCGAAAGGTCTCAGCACTCACCAGACCTCGTGGGATAGGTCGGTCAATTCAATTTGCAGTCAACATTCTCATTTTCCCGACCCGAGGATGCTGGTCAGGGTTGTAGCATTGTATTCTTAGATGGGCGACGTAAGCCCTAAACGGAAGTTTGGGTTTACCAATGATTGATGGGATAGAATTAGGTCAGCGGCTGACGGGACGGAACAAGGCTGCGAGCTTATTAATTGACACACGCAACAGTATATGAGTGGTTGGAATACAGGCTGGCACTGTGGCATAGCGTGTAGTAGTTACCAAAAGTGATAAGACTTAATTTTTATAGAATGGTTAGGGAAGAGAGCATGTGCAGTGGTGGCAGGTTCCGTGGCTGACATCACAAGTTGGTGTAACAATGAAATTGAATCTAGTATATAAAGGGATTGAGAGTTCATTGTAAATAGTTAGTCAATTATTTTCTTGCTGTTGAGGTTTTAGTGTGGGAGCAGCGGAAGCTCATGGTTCAGGCGATATTGTAACTTTAAAACTTTTAAATTTACCGAATAAATTATTCAATATCCAATATGAATAATTCATTCATATTTCACCTAAATATATTTATTTGATATCAAATAACGACATAAATAATTTAGAAACACTACGAAACTTTTACGAAAATATTTTTCCACAAAATGACATAAAATACATTTTTATCCGGAAAATGGAGGGGCTGCCCAGGTCATCTCTAATAGTGCTTGGGCAGTTCATGAGCTACCCAAACAGTGACCAATTCATTGTTTGGATAGCGGACACCCGGTATACCCTAAACTCACCCGGTAATACCGTTTTTCACCGTTTTCTCATATTTCAACTCCGAAATAATTTTCGTCAATTATTCCAAAGCCCAAAACACATCCAATATATTTATACAACTTAATTTTCATCACTAAAATCACAAAAATTTCAAATCTGATTTGGAAACTAAAAATATCATTTTTCATGCTTTAAATCTAATTTTCTCAACATTAATCATATCAACATTAACACCAACCAAAGCCACCACCTATGAAGAACTCAAGAACAATTCTAGGAGTTGCAAGAATGGTCATAACACTCTATAATGGCAACAAGTTATCAAATGATAAAATTGAACCAATATCACACTAATATCATTCAATTAAACTTCACACATACATCTAACCTCCAAATCCATTCTCCAAATCAAAAAGCCCCAAAATCTAAGAAATGAAGAAACCTTAGAACTTGTCTAGTGCTCAAGAACAAGAAAAAACTTTCTAAGTTTAAGAGTTACTAAGATTACCTCCAAATCTCCTAATTTCCTTCAACTTTTTCTTGAGTTTCTTCACTTTCTTCCTTGATTCTTCAAACAAATTTTTGAGAGCTTTTGTCTATGGAGGTTCGGCCATGGAGTCTCTTATGAAAGACAAAACAAAATTTTCACTTTAAATAATAAGGTCAAGCCGACTTTGGGGTTTAAAGAAGGGTATTTTGGTCATTTGGTCAATTAATCTAATTAATTAATAGTAGTAACCTTTAAGTCAACAAATCCAATTTGTAACCTTTAAGCTTAATAAAATCATGCCACATGTAACCAATAATAATCAAACATATTGCATAATATTTATGTAATATTGAAATAATTTAATTATCTAGATATTTAACATTTAAACATCTAAATAATTAATTAATGCGATTATTATAATATATGTATTTTTATTTAAATTAAATAACAAATACATATATTAATGGCATGTGTCAAAATCTCATTTGACAATTAATTAATATGTATCAATTCAAATCTTGTATCAAATACAAATACATATTAATTATTAATTGACCGAAATGCCTCTAATACATGTATTTTCGTTTAACCGTTTAAACGATTCGAATTAAATCATTTAATTTGGTGAAGTATTATGAATAATATATATTATTTATAACGCATTGCCCAAGTGCTCAACGAGTACACTTCATATTATGGGACTCTCAAAGTTTAGATTTATCCATCACAGAATCCAATTTCGTGTCCATAATTCACCCACTCGTGAATTATGATGACCACAAATAATCTCGCTACACTATGCAAGTCGAGGTCATTGCATACATATAATCCCTCTGTCACATGCTATCAATATTATATTGGGGATAAAGATTAAAAAAAAAAGGTATAATATAGTCAACTTTTAAATTTACGATCTCTAAATAACACTCGGAACTTGCTTCCGAATTATACCACGACTATGGATTTACTTGATCACAAATATGTACAAGATACCTATACCATGTACACAGAACTGACGGATTCTATATGATACTCACAGGATATCTTGAACATCAGTCCACACCCAATGAACAGACGATGTCTGATTTAAATAGATCGGTGACGTGACTGCCATCAAAGTGTGGAGGATATCTCATATATCCACAGTGGTATCTCAAGTCGAATGACCACTATGCCACTCGACTCGAGAAGATTCCTATTGACATTAGTGTACCATCTATTATGGAATCTTCATTGAGTCATTCAGTGTTTATCAAATAAACACATACACGTCTATATGAGTCTCTAAAAACTCATGGTTCATTGGGATAGACCGTCGGACCAAGTCACGATATACGACATGTACTGATCTCAACGGATTTTACTAATTGATCCGTGTCAATAAATCTTGACCAGGAACTTTATTTGAGAAAATACAACTTATAATGACGTTTTCCAATGTTAATTACAAACTACGTTGTAAATCCTAAGGTCTTTATCTAATATATACATATCAATAAATCATATTTAGTTTCAATCTAATCGTAATTAGATCGAATATGTATATAAAAATAAGAGGTGCTACCATTAAGTAAGTAATATTATGGAAAAATGAATTGTTGGTATTCATGAATCGGACATAAATACGATCCGGATTGGCACTCCGAGCACCAACCCTAACAATTTCTCCCACTTGATGTAGTGCCAATTCAAAGTATCATATACACAACTCAATGTGTATCACATACTCATAGCCCTCAAGAGCTGACCTAGCACTCAAGAGGTAGGCAACATAAAGTAGGTCCGCTATAACAAATTGAGTTTGTCCAACATACCCAATCATTTCCCTTAGCCAACATCATTCATATTTTGTATAACCTAAGTTATACATCAATATAACTCAGATGCGACATAAATATTGTGCTACAGCTACTGAGTTGTCTATGTATTTAGAGATCACATCCAAATATTATGAGACAACCGCAAGCACAACACTAATATAGAAACTTATAATCTATAAGGTCACTGTGCAACTTCATAAGTCAATACTTCATAGGTTACAATTAATTCCACTAATACAGTAGAATCAACCTTCACACTCCCACTGCATCTTTTCTGACTGTATATGACGTAGACTGTCTAACATCATAATTAGACTCAAAATTAATCTGACCATAATGGTTGCGGATTATGTTCTCCATGAATAAGAAACTCATTCTTAATATCTCAAAGATAAAAAAAACTTGTTTCAAGACACATCTTATGGTCTACAAAATATCAAAATAAGTCGTAACAATTACGATTAAATTGATATTTTTTAATCGCACATAATATGGTATTTATTATGCCATCATCCTATGATGTATAAATGAATAGACATTCTAATCAATTTCTCTTTCGATAAAGAAGTAATCATTTATGAAAGATGAATACTATATACAAAAGACACACTAACTGTCAAACAGTTATACTAACTGTCACACAGATAGTCTTGTTGTGTCTTTTATTAGATGCACGGCTAATTAAAGTATTTCACAAGTCTCTTATTTTATATCATATATAAAACTTTATATCAAATATACATAGACTACTCATACTGCTTTCATGGAGAAAATAAGAATTATGTAAATCTTTTTACCTCACAAACATCTTATTATTACATTAATAATGATAATGTCGTTAGGATATACAATACTAGAAAGAGATATATACGCTCTCACTAACCATACTATCACATATGTATTTCTGTGCTTTGATAAAATCAGACAATCTGACTAATATCAAAATTAAAGAACACAGATGTTCAGAAAGCTCATTTGAAACTAAAGTAGGCTCTATAAGTCATTATATCAAACTACGATCTTAGTAGAATACAAACTCCATGGCCATTCTAGAACAAACTATTTAAGCAAAGAAATCACAATAGATCTCTTCTTCGAAGAAACCATTTATGAACGCTACTTTGTATTCCTAACTAAAATACATAGTTTAATATCAACATTAACCAACAGATCATTAATTATTCAATTAATGTGACTAGAGACAAGTTTTCTCAAAATCTATAATAGATTGTTAAGTATAACTTTTCTCATTGTCATACTATAAAGGTCAAACCTTTAATGAGCTCACTTTACTTTTGCTACGCAAATAGTTTGCATATTTTATGAACGATTCATAACGAAAACTTAATCAAGTTCCAAACTTGATTGAAGTAAGCTATGAACAATCTTAGATCTATGGTTTAATGCGAACTTTTGAAATCGATATCAAATATCACTCCCACTATAAGTTGTAGGATAATTTTCTTCGATAAGAAAACAACAAAATCATTAAGTATCAAATACTATGCTAATGATTCTGACATCCTATTGGACTTACATGGAAGCTGTCTTTTCATCTTATTAATTACGTAGTTCCATTTATAGTTTATCACTCTCATATTTAACTTCAATAAGTCAAGTCTTTTCTACAATCATTAACATCTTATGTCTCATACCAAGAAATAAAATAATTTTATTACTCAGGATCATAAAAAAGATATTTTATCAAATAGAATACAATATTCTATTAAATAGAATAAATGATAAACTTACTTGTACCTCCGAGGCGCAAGTACTTTCAACTATATAATCATTATAAAAAATAAAAGATTCAAATCTCAAACTTTTCAAGATTCAAAATTTCTACCTATACATATCATATACGTAACTGTAGAAACTAATAGAACATTAATTAAAATGATGAATTAGTGTCACTGGAGCATATCCCCAGAGTATTGAAACTAATTCGGTAACTCTCAATATCAAACAAATCAAATCATATAAGATTCGATTTCTCCCACTGACCAATTCCATCACGATGGAATCGTATAAGAATAATATTGAGTAAGAGTCATATTCATTGAATAACCTTAGAACTAATTGCCATTATAAATTCATATGTTTGATCATATTAAACATCTTTGAACAATTCAAAGACTCAGGATGAATTTTAAAGATACAATTTTCAAAACTACAGATCGAAAATCTTTGTACCAGTCAAAATATTTGATCCACGTTTTATTAAAATAGATTGAAAGTTCCCGAACCTTTCAAGACGTTCAATATGTGTTCTTTTATAAATGTGTAACTAAGTCATGACAATTCATTAACTATGTTCCGAAGTAAAGAAAATTATCCAAGGCAATTTATAATTCATTGAACTACATACATCCAATGTATTAGTTTAATAAATTTGTGGTCCATTGAAAATCATTGGTTAAATGAGATTTAATCACTTCCCGAATACAATATTCATTAAATGGATAAAGATATATGATGTGATCTCGTATCAGACCATCATTTACCATACAGAATAAGAATCTAATGCTTAAGTGACAAAATCTCATAAAACACTGTTCTAAGTTATTTACATAACCGAATATTTTTCTTAATATTTATCTCTCCATCAATGACACTACTAGTCATATTAAAATATGAAATAAATGTTTATAAAGAACAAGTAACTATCCAATAGTCACAAGTTCTGATATCAAATGTCAAAACAATCATTAAACAATACTTCAAATAACTAGACGAGAGATCTGGTATCCAATACCTATAGTTGTCATATTATGAGAATCAATATTCTCTATACACAACTATAAACATCTCATTTCTTTAGCTTTATAATTTACCTTCAACTATTCACAGCAATTGTTGATAATTGATTAGAAAACTGTGTCTGACACATTACCTCTAAAGGTCACTAAAGCCAAGAAATGTCATTATCAGATAAACAAATACCTAATGAGGTATTTTTAATGCCAGCCAAGAATCTCGAGACATGAACTAATTCAGGTCAATTCTTACTGAAAAAGAAACTATTCTCTCTAGACTATTATATCCTTAAACGGATATCTATTTAGATTACCTATCGTGAATTAGAAACTATATCACTAACTACCTTGATTTTTCAAGAAAATCGGAACAACAGCTGCCGATGGTTTTGTCTAATCTAACAATATCCAAGCCTACTCTAAATCTAAAACCTAGAAATCTACAACCATAAGGAAAATTAGAAAACATATATATGTATATATAAAATATGCATGCATTGGATTAAAAGTCTATTACTATCAACATAATAGAATAAGAAAAACATTAGCGGCCTAATTCATAATATTACACACTGCCTTAGTTATGGATTTTTAACCCAGCATTGCCTCCCACTACTTTACATAATACCATAATCCGCAATGGAAAACGAGAATCCAATAATTAAATTGAATTCCATAGTGAGAAGTGGACCTCATGAATATATTTCGACTCACAGCTTTGGCACGTTCTCGCCTACGTATATTCACTGGTTGACAACTTATTGTCCATCACACTCACTGTTACTCCTGATTTTGGTCCTGACCGTTTCTCATTATGACAGTTTTTTCATGTTCACGAGGAGGCTTATCAAGGCTTCACTTGTCATTGAAAAACTCAAGCTACCGATGTAGTTTTGACAAGCTTGGCACGTTCAGGATTTCCACTTTCACTTGAATTTGTCTCTTATCATATAAGTTCTACCGGTGCAAATGAACTACCATCAGCCATAACTGCACAATTTTGGCATACAACTACAACATCAGGAAATCATTTACATCTGTACTGACAAGGCGGACCAAGAAACAAGTATTCCTAATACTAGTTACTTTAATACCTTATTTAAATGGGGATATTCCTAAAGAGGGTTTTACTCTACATCAAATACAAATTTTAATCTAGATCCATTTCTCAACAGTTCAATTCTACCTAGGAAGACATAACTTAACTTAACCATTAAATCTCTGTTATGTTTTCAGTTAATGTAGAACCGAAAAATTAAGAAACATCTAAATTACATGCATGTGCAAATATCAAAATTGAGTTATATATCATATATCAAACATGACAAATGTAATGGATGAAGGATCGAACCTGCTCTGATACCATTTTTTGTTAGAGTTTTAGCGCGGGAGCAGCGGAAGCTCGCGGTTCGGGGGAAATCGTAACTTTAAAACTTTTAAAGTTACTGAATAAATTATTCAATAACCAATATGAATAATTCATTCATATTTCACCTAAATATATTTATTCGATATCAAATAATGACAAAAATAAGTTAGAAGCACTGCGAAACTTTTACGAAAAGTTTTTCCGCAAAATTGCATAAAATGTATTTTTGTCCGAACCGACCAACCAACCAATACACATGGGGGCTGCCCAAGTCAGCTCCAATAGTGCTTGGGCATTTCATAGGTTGTCCAAACAGTGACCAATTCACTGTTTGGATATCGGACACCCGGTAAGCCCTAAACTCACCCGGTAAAGCCGTTTTTCACCGTTTTTGTATATTTCAACTCCGAAATAATTTCCGGAAATTATTCCAAAGCCCAAAACACATCCAATACATTTATAAAACATATTTTCCATCACCAAAATCACAGAAATTCCAGATCTTATTTGGTAACTAAAAATATCATTTTTCATGCTTTAAATCTAATTTTCTCAACATTAATCATATCAACATTAACTCCAACCAAAGCCACCACCTATGAAGAATTCAAGAACAATTCTAGGAGTTATAAGAGTTTTCATAACACTCTATAATGACAACAAGTCATCAAATGACAAAATTGAACCAATATTATACTAATATCATTCAATCAAACTCCACGCATGTAACTAGCATCCAAATCCATCCTCCAAATCAAAAAGCCACAAAATCTAAGAAAGAAAGAAACCCTAGACTTGTCTAGATGCTCAAGATAAGAAACAAACTTTCTACGTTTAAGAGTTATGAAGATTACCTCCAAATCTCATAATTTCCTTCAACTTTTTCTTGAATTTCTTCACTTTCTTCTTTGATTCTTCAAACAAATTTTTGAGAGCTTTTGTCTATGGAGGTTCGGCCTTGGAGTCTCTTATGAAAGAGAAAATAAAATTTTCACTTTAAATAATAAGGTCAAACCGACTTTAGGTTTAAAGAAGGGTATTTTGATCATTTAGTCAATTAATCTAATTAATTAATAATAATAACATTTAAGTTAACAAATCTAATTTGTAAACTTTAAGCTTAATAAAATCATGTCACATGTAACCAATAATAATCAAATATATTGCATAACATTTATGTAATATTGAAATAATTTAATTATCTAGATATTTAACATTTAAACATCTAAATAATTTATTAATGCGATTATTATTATATATGTATTTTTATTTAAATTAAATAACAAATACATATATTAATGGCATGTGTCAAAATCTCATTTGACAATTAATTAATATGTATCAAATGAAATTTTTGTATCATATATAAATACATATTAATTATTAATTGATCGAAGTGCCCTTAATACATGTATTTTCGTTTAGCTGTTTAAACGATTCGAATGAACTCATTTAATTTGGTGAAGTATTATGAATAATCTATATTATTCATAACGCGTTGCCTAAGTGCTCAACGAGTACACTTCATAGTGTGAGACTCTATAAGTTTAGGTTTATCCGTCACAGAATCCAATTTCGTGTCAATAATTCACCACTCATGAATTATGACGATCACAGATAATCTCGCTAAACTATGCAAGTCGAGGTCATTGCATACATATAATCCCTCTGTCACATGCTATCAATATTATATCGGGGATATAGAAAAAAAAATGTCAAATCCCTAAGGTATAATATAGTCGACTTTTAAATTTACGATCTCTAAATAACACTCGGAACTCGCTTCCGAAGTATACCGTGACCATGGATTTATTAGATCGCAAATACGTACAAGATACATATGTCCTACACACAGGACTGAAAAATTCTATCTGATACTTACATAATATCATGAAAATCAGTCTACACCCAACGACCATGCAGATGTCTGATCTAAATAGGTCGGTGACATGAGTGCCATTAAAGTGTGGAGGATATCTCATATATCCACAGTGGTATCTCAAGTCGAATGACCACTATGACACTCGACTCGAGAAGATTCCTATTGACATTAGTATATCATCTATTAGAGAATCTTCATTGAGTCATTCAGTGTTTATCAAATAAACATATACACGTCTATATGAGTCTCCAAAGACTCATGGTTCATTGGGATAGACCGTCAGACCAAGTCACGATATACGACATGTACTGATCTCAATGAATTTTACTAACCGACCCGTGTCAATAAATCTTGACCAGAAACTTTATTTGAGAATATATAACTTATAATGACGTTTTCCAATGTCAATTACAAACTACGTTGTAACTGCGCATTACGTTGTAAATCCTAGGGTCTTTGTCTAATATATACATATCACTAAATCGTATTTAGTTTCAATCTAATCGTAATTAGATCGAATAAATATATAAAAAATAAGAGGTGCTACTATTAAGTAAGTAATATTATGGAAAAATGAATTGTTCGTATTCATAAATCAGACATAAATACGATCCGGATTGGCATTCCGAGCACCAACCCTAACACTAGCAAGAGATAGTTGTTTCTTCACTTGTAAAAGAGAGAAAAGAGTTCCGAGTTAGAGAGGAAAAAAGAGGTCGGTCAGACCCGAACTAATAATAAAAGCTTCATTTTCCTTTGTGCTCGTAAACGTAGGTTGGATCCATTCCACCGAACCACGTTAAATCCTTTATTTTGTCTATGTGATTTTCTATTTGCCTGCTAAGTTTGTCTTTGGTTCCCCATAAACCAAACAAATTCAATGTTTGGGAGAAGTTTGTTCAAAGAATAGTTTCCTGAATTATCTATGTAACGAAAAACAACCGCCAATAAAAATCATAATAAATTATTTACTTAATTATAGAAACGTTAATGGAAATGAAATAATATGAACTCGAGTAAACACACCGAAAAAGTTGACAAGTGGGCACAAAATATCAAGACCAATGGACAAGCATCGAGCATCTCGTGGGCCAAAACCTTAAATGAAATAAGCATAAAATTTGTGGATCTTAATGAAAATATCCATTTCCCGGAATTTTCTATGAAAATAAGACGACAGAGCAGAGAATTACTTTTTCGCTATTGGAATTCTAGGGTTTATTCATTTTCACTTAATTTTAAGTTTGAAATTAACAATTACAGTGTGAAATCGTAGAACTTTTTCCAGTTTACTGAAGAGTCGAATCAGTGAATCGGGCTCGGACCAGCCATGTACAGTGGGTCAAGTGATGGCGAGAGCCACGAGGCCGCACAGCGAAAGATCCCGCCGTCTTCTTCAATGCTTTGGGTCCGAAATTTGCGTCACTTCATTGGATCCGGTACCGGTCTCGGATCTGAAGCCTTGATGGGTAATTTTGTATAGAACATTTAATAAACTTTTCAAATTCGTTTGTTTGTTTTAACTAAGAGATTGCAGTTAAAGTGAATGAGTTTGGAAAGTAATTGGGGCAGCCATTAGTGGTAAATAAGAAGTTAATATTTAGGGTTTTGAGAGTTAATATTCATGCTGAAATTTGAATTTTGTACTGATACATCACATAGATTGCACTTGAAGTCTTGAACATAATTAATATGTATGTTTTCCTCCTTCAGCTGCAATTTAACTTGATTCATACCCACTGTCCTTTGCAGAGCTCGAGACAAAGAGAATTTTGCTTGATATATTTAGAGAGAAGCAACAAAAAAGTGCTGAAGCTGGCACAATACCCAGTTTCTACAAGAAGGCATGTGCAAGAATTGTTTGCTTGGGTACTTTGGTTTGAATGATTTTATATAACGATACTTTTTATGCTATATCATGTCTATAACTACAAAACCTAACTTCGCAAATTTGCAAAACCATTTTAAGTTTTGATTGTTGTCGCTATTTGTTAATGACTTCTCTCATGTTGTTATGTTTCTTTTGTTACAGAAACCTGAAGAAGGATCCATCAGTCACAGGGTCCAAAGACTTGCGAAATATCGGTTTCTAAAGGTACTTTTTCTTTGCTTCCTTGTCTACTGATTGTTGTAATTAACCTATTATTGATCACTTAATCAGTTTTTGATTTGCCATGATTGATTATCTCACTTAATTTCTGCAGAAACAATCAGATCTTTTACTAAATGCTGATGATCTGGATGCAATGTGGGTTTGCTTGAGAGAAAACTGTGTTGTTGATGATGCCACTGGTGCAGAAAAGGTATTTGAAATGCATCTTACCTTCTTAATCTGCATCCAACCATGTTAAACTTACAACCTATCTTATATTATTGGAGTTATAATTATTAACAAAGTTCAGTTTTTTGTAATTGCTCAGCTTCCTTGTACAACTAATTTATTGCTTCATGTTGGCTTTACAGCCTCTTGAAGCTCTTAAGATTTATTTGTTTTGTACTGATGCTATTGTTTCCTGACTTGTCAACTTATAGATGAATTATGAAGATTTTTGCCAAATTGCTTCTGTTTGTACTCAGCAAATAGGCCCCAAGTGTAGACGTTTCTTCAGCCCATCAAATTTTATGAAGTTCGAGAAAGATGAGTCAGGAAGAATTGCCATTTTGCCATTTTATCTGTATGTGATGCGTACGGTAGGTCTTGAACTTTGCTATTTGATTAGCAAAAAGTTGGTTCTTTTATCTAGGGGTGGACAAAAAGTAACTAAAATTGAAAAATTGAACTGAATCAGAAAAAACTAAACCAAAGTGACAATTTTTTATTTTTAAAAATAATTGTTTGATATTTTAATAAAAAACCGAACCGAATTAGAAATTTTTTTTAACAAAGAAACCGAAAAGAACCGAATTAATTGAATAATTTAATTAATTGAATTTTTTAAAATATAAACATATTATGTTGTTATTTTATAATTATATTTTTTAATTTATTTAATGTTTAGTGATGATTAATTTCATGAAATATTTATAATTTTGTGCTTTGGTTATTTATTATTTTTATTTTCCTACATTTTAAATAATTTAAATGATGATTATATCTTATAAAAAAATTTCTTAGTATAGTTGTGATGATTAAAAGAGTTACAATATAAAAAAATTTAAGTAAATGTCAGATTCAGTAAATGTTATTAATTTTTAAATTTTAAATTGTTAATCTAAAAATTGAAAAAACCGAATCGTATCGAACCAAACCGGAAATTAAAAATAATTATAATTTTTTTAATGAAAAAACCCGTACAATTATTTTTTTAAAAGAAACAACCGAACAATTATATTACAAATTTTCTTACAACCGAACCGAACGGTTCCCACCTCTACTTTTATCTTCTTTTTAGGATTGAAATGTAAGTAATAAGATATTTCTTTGATGTTCACCTCTTTGGTAGTTCATGATATGCTACTTACATTGTGTTACATGATACATCTGTATATTTATGTGGAGCATAATGTCTTTTACTTAACAGTTTGAAATAATGATAGTTTTCTCCTTTGGGGACTTATCCCACTCACCACATCCACTCATCACTGCCTTACCTTGTGACCTTAGGCAAGGGTTTAGATGATATAAATTTTCCCATCATGTCTTTCTCCCTTTGCTGATGCAATATTATGTTCACTTTCAATTGTTGTATTATTCTAAAAAACGCTATGTAATAGGCACACAGTGGGGTTGGGAGCGAATAGGCCTTCTAGGCGGCACCCAAACAGACGGGTTAGGCGGTTTTATTTATTTATTTATTTAAATATTTATAATTTATCATTTTCTAGTAAATCATGAATTATTTATTACAATGCACTCCCAAAATTATCAAATAAGAATCACTCAACCATTTATAAATTGAATAAGTTTGGAGATCGAGTCATACACATATTATTAATATTTTACCATAAAATTTTATTCATGAAATATTGAAAGCAACTAATAAATAATTTATTAAATACAATAAAGTGATTTTGAAATTTGAATGCAATCACATTTTACGATAAAGGTATGTAGTCGTGCATCAAATGTTGATAAGATATTAATTTTTTAATGATAAATGAGTAAATTGTAAAGCTATCCACCAAAGGACTCTCTCTCTATCTCTCTTTTTTTTTAAAAAAATAAAATCACATTTACTTTTTCTTTTGTGAAACCATTTAGGCTGGGCAATTAGGCCCGGCCGGGCTTTAGCCCATCCCTTAAGAAAAAGTGTTGGGGCTAGGGCCTTAAATAATGAGGCACTTTAGTTAAAGGGTCGGATAATCCCGACCTGACCCTTTATTACATATAATTTTTAAAAAAAAATTATATATATTTATAGAATTGTATGTTTGCAGTTTAGAATTATTCATTATTAGTATTGTTTAATGTACTAGTGTAGTGTTTTATGGTTTATTATTTTTTTAAGCATGTTTAAGTTGTATTAGTATTACTTGTTACTTTCTTAATTTTTATTTTTTTTTAATATTTAGAACTTATAATGTAATTTTTACTGGGTATAAACTTTTGAAAAATTAATTTTATAGTGAGGATATGTTTTTTTTTTTAAAAATACTACTATTTAATTAATAATTTTTTAAAAAATTAGGGCCAGGCTTGGCCCCTGTCCGGCCCCATATCAAGCGGGCTAGGGCCGAGCTGGGCCCTCTCATAAATGGACAGAGCTTTTGAGTTCTTGAGCTTTGATATATTTTATGTGCTAGGCCAAAGCTCGTCCCGGCCCAGCCCATTGCCAACCCTAAAACCACTTGTCTTCTTCTTCCTCATTGTTCGTCTCTCTAATTTCGATATACAAAACCATAAAAAACCCAGTAATGTTCTCATCTTCAATAAGCACTCTTATTCTCGTGGCTCCTCTCAACCACCAACTGTTGCTTTTCTGACACGGCACACCGCACAACCGCACTGGCGTCTGATGACAGCGGCATGATTTCCTGTCGGACACCACCTTTTTTTCCACCAATTAGGACTTAACAGAACGGCCATCCTCCCCCTAACGCCTAGGCGCCGCCTAGGCCCTTTTTTAGAACACTAAGTAATTGGGATCCTTCTCTTATTGTGAGGTTCACAGTTCAGTGAGAATATGGTTAACTGGTTGTGCAAAGTAAATGGAAATTTCCTTTTAACCACTTTTGGGTTCTGTTTTTGTTCCTATTGTGTAGAATTGGTTGGTTGAGTGGAGGTTGTAAATGTAGTGTGTGTTTTGCCTTTCCCCTGTTTTCCTTATGGTTTACCTAGAAATTTTGGCTTTCTATAGAGCTCAAAGCAAATCTTTTTTTTTGTTCCGTTTACTTGATGCTCTTTCAATGTTAGTGATTGCTGCTACTGTTCACTTCTTTTCAGGTTTCACTTACACAAGCTAGAATTGATATGAGCGAGCTTGATGAAGATTCTGATGGTTTCCTTCAACCTCATGTACGGGCTATTTGTACTTTTGGGCATTGAACTGATGAATGATTCAGTGCCAGCTTATATTTCATCTTCTATGTCAAAAATTGTAATCAGTTTTGTTTCTTTACAGGAAATGGAGGCCTATATACGTGGTCTGATTCCTAGTCTGGCACAACTACGTGATATGCCAGCTGGGTTTATTCAAATGTATTGTCGGATAGCTGCACACAAATTCTTCTTCTTCTGTGATCATCACAGACGAGGTTTGTGTGGCCTTAGTTTCAGTTACTATAAAGAGTATAAAATTTTAATTAGTAGATGTGCATGTAACTTTTCCCCTTTGTGAAATGTCTATTGATGTTTTTGAATTTCCGTTATGTGTATTTTTTAATGGATTTGGTTGTTCAAAGTTGTTGACAGTTGGTTTTGCTTACAGGAAAAGCCTGCATAAAGAAGGTTCTGCTTAGTAACTGTCTCCAGGAACTAATGGAACTCCATCAGGTAAACTTGTAGATGAATGCTTTTAAAGGGCATCAGCCGAGCTAGTTTTGCTACGCTGTTAATTGATTGACAAGTAAAACTAGAAGAAACTATTTACATTGGTTTCTAACATTTTTACAAGTCGCATTAACCTGCTTCATGGTCTGCTATGCTTTCTGATTATTTTGGCTGATTAAGAAGTATAATTATCGAACTGGATTGATGGTCTCAATGGTTTTTGATTTTTCATTTGGGGTTAAAACATCATTTATATTAGGAAAGTGAGGAAGAAGTCACAGACACTGAACAAGCTGAAAATTGGTTTTCTTTGACATCTGCACAACGCGTATGCGGTGAGTACTTTGGATTTTTAGATTTTTCATGTGTTCTTAATTTATTCATCAGTTTTGCTACAGATGATCGGAGCTTGGTAGTTTCGTACCTTAGTTGTGCACCTTGAATGTGGTTCATATTTTTCTCCTTTCTAGAAGCTAAGCACACAGAAAATGTTGTGATGTAAAGAATGTATTACTGAGTCTTTATTTGATCATCATTCTTCCTGCAGACATGTTTATTGCCCTTGATAAAGATGCAAATGGGACATTGAGCAAGCAGGAGCTTCGAGAATATGCAGATGGGACACTGACAGAAATTTTTATTGAGAGGGGTAACACTGCTTTCCATATTTTTCTTGAAAGCTGTGGTTTATCGCTTGGCAGGGCAGCAGATGTTGATATTTATACCTTATTTGCAGTTTGTTGCTCACTATATTTATTTGAGAAACTTCTTCGAGTTCTTTCTTCGTAGTAGTATGGAGATGACTACTTTGTTTATGTTATTTTTATAATTAGTTCTTCCGGATGAGAAAGTACATGTACTTTATCGTGTTGGGAAAAAACACTAGAAAGTACGTGTATTTTCTCGTGTCCACAAGAAATTTTTGTGAGGACATCCCGCACTTGATATAATTTATATATATAATTTTGTTAGAGTTCTCAAGTTTGTCTGTGTATTTGTTGCTGATAGTATTTGATGAGCATGTTCGGCGAGGCAAAAGTGGAGGAGGAAATTCTAGGGAGATGGACTTCGACAGTTTTCTTGACTTTGTCCTGGCCTTAGAAAATAAAGACACTCCTGAAGGGTTAACATACTTATTTCGCTGTCTTGATCTAAAAGGACGAGGATACCTCACTACAGCTGATATTCACTCTCTTTTCAGGTTTATATAGACTCTTCAGCTTTCAAATTATATTTGGACTTTAAATCGTCCTATACCTTTCCTGTTTGCTTTATATGGTTGTTGAGTACTCTACTTTGATGGAAATCTTATATTTTCTGAGCAACCAAACTTTAAGCTACATATGGAAGTAAAGAAGGGGAACATCCAAAAGTTGAGATGTTACCTGATACAATCTTCCTACAGAAAACTCTGTAGTTTCCTGCTTGGAGTGATTAAGCAAGTTCTTCGAGTATCATAACTCCAGTGACATGAATCAACATATCAAATTATAAAACCATCAAAATTTTCTGTAGTCATGGTTGGCGTGCAAAATCTAATTTATTTTTAATGTTTTCGCCCTTGTATATATTTTATTTAGCTAAAAGAATTTCTTTTAACCACTTATAACACAGGGACGTACACCAGAAATGGATCGAGGGTGGGAACTATGAACTATGTATCGAGGATGTGAGGGATGAAATCTGGGATATGGTCAAGCCAGCTGACCCACTAAGGATTACGCTGGCTGATCTGCTATCTTGTAAGCAGGGTGGGACTGTAGCTAGCATGCTTATAGACGTTCGTGGTTTCTGGGCTCATGACAACAGAGAAAATCTTCTCCAGGAAGATGAAGAACCTGAAGAAGAATGACTAGCGTGCTTGTGATTTAAATAAAGGATGTGTGTACTAACAAAAGACTTTTTTTTTCCCCTGAATCTGATGTATTGTTTTGATTTGCCAATGAAAATCTAGTACCCTGATTTAGAAGATAAGTAGTGGGAGAAGGGCAAAGAAAATGAAATGATAGGAAAATATTTGATTAAATCTAATTCCAACTTGGAGGATGAGTAACAAAGAAAGGAGACATTTGGTGATATGGGTGGCAATATTAACGTTCTAAAAATCAATAATGTTGGTTTAACGTAGGAAAAATGAGAGCGCATGTCACTACGTTTATTTGGACTTAAAAAATTGAATGACATATAAGAGAAGTTGCATATAATTTTTTTTTTTTAATTTTTTTCTTTTATGCAAAAATTTTACTGAATAGGAGTAAAATGCGATGGTAACTAATGTCAATAAAATTGTGCTGGAGCTCAATGTGATTTATGTAAAATACACTGGAAATATAAATGTGACTTAGCTCAATGTAACTTGATTAAAATGTTAATCAAGTAAAATGAGATTGTGACTGAACTCAACGTAACTTAGTTAAAATGTGTTTGTGATTGATCTCAATGTGATTGAAGTCAATATAACTGTGTTTATGACTGAGTTAATGCGATTGTTACTTAACTCTATATGACTTAATTAAAATGTGGCTTATATAAAATGTGATTGTGATTGAGGTAAATATAACTGTAACTAAGCACAATTAAGTAAAATACGACTTTAATAAAGTTCAATGTGACTTTAGGTAAAATGTGATTGTAGTTTAGGTAAAATGGAACTATAATATGAGGACAGTCTAGGGTTGGTAGTGGGCTACCTATATGGGATGAGATTTGTCAATTTCAATCATATTATGTTTATAAAATTGGAAAGAAAACTCATTATGTCTCGTTATTTTTTTGAGAAAAAATCATCTTGTCCCATCTTGTATCCTGTAAAATCTTGTCTTGTCCCGTTAAATTTTTTTCATATTTTTATCCCTTCCCATTTTTAAATCGTGACAAAATATGTCCCAAATTCTGTCTCAAATGGGAGGGATTTTGTTGAGACAAGACGAGACGAGAAAAATTATCAACCCTAAGACAATCACTTTTTTTTGGCACAGTCTATTTTTTAGATCATGTATTATGTGCGATTCAACGACTTTGGGGCTAATTTCGACCTTATAGACGTATGAATATAAGAGAGGTTCCTAGATGAAAGTTGTAGATAAGGTCAAATGTATGGATAAGTTTACATACTATGATTTGGAGTTCGGGTAAAGGAGATATAAGTGTTTAAAAATGATTGATCTGATAGTCATATTTTTTGTAAGAATGGTAACACGTTCAGGCTGTGTATTATGTGAGATGTAGCGACTTTAGGACTACTTTTGGCCAAGTCAACGTCTTAATTTGATAGAGGTTCCTTAATAAAAATTGTGGGTATGAATGTTAAGTATATGAAGAATTCTACAGATGAAGGAGATATGAGTGTTTGAAAATAACTGGTTTGAAATCATTAATTACTTAAAACGAAGGGTCAATTTAACTTTTTTTTATTCGTTGATACATATCAATAATGGTATTAGTTTTAAATCTTATGATTTGTAAATTAATCTGAGAGATATTTAGTTCTTAAAATAAAAATCACAAGAAAGAAAGGATATTTCTACGAGAATATTTTTTAGTGACATTCTAGTGATATTTTTGCTTTAAACAATTGTACATTTGAGAGAGAGATTAGAATGTACAACTATTTGAAGCATGATAATATCGCTAGAATATCACTAAAAATGTCCTTCTAGAATTATTGAAAAAGAAAAAAGAAACAAATTGAATGATATATAAGTCACCCACCTATTTATTTCCAAAGCTTAGTGAAATTTCCAATGAATTCCCACGCGCACAAAGATTAAACTTTACACTGGGTGGATTAAATCCAATTTTTTTTCCTCCACCAGGACAAAATGCAAATTAGGGGCTTGGTTTTTGTTCTTTTTAATAAACCTACTATTACTATTGATTACCATGAAAAATACAAGATTATTTTTTAATATCCCTTAATAAAAGTAAAAAAGCGATGTTTTAAATCTAATTTAAAAAACCATAAAACAACACTAATTTAGGGTTAGGATTTGAAAAAAAAAATATATGGCGGCGACAATGAGGCCATCTAGATGTCGATTTTTGTGCGGAGAGTTCACGTTCATATAGCCCCACTGATTTGGGGTCATTCGCGGTATTGGGCATCTTTTGAGCGAAACCACTATTGACTCATTTTTCTAACACTGAGCAGTATAATTTTGGGCACAATTATGCAACACAAATACTTTTGATCTGTTTGCGCAATTTTTATGCGCGAAGAAAGAAAAACGTGTAAGGTTCAAACCTCCTGAGACAAAGTCCCAACAAGGGGTGTTTGATTAAGTGAATAAGCCTCCAAGGGACGAAAGAACATAAATTACAGTCCTAAAAGTTATAAAACTAAGAAATAAAAAATATGCTCGTTTGAATCTTCATTTTGATCAGGCTTTCCTCTTTGTACGAGTGAGTTTTTTATAGTGAAGCTTGTAAACCGCTTGGGAAGTTCCAGTATCTCCCTGCAGCTACTGGATCATGTCTTCAACCGTTGAGTTGTGCGTCTAACTGCTTGGGCAGTTCCAGTATCTCCCTGCAGCTGCTGGATCGTGTCTTCAAACCGTTGAGCTGTGCGTCTCAACTGTTTGATCGTGGAGGAAAAACTGCTTAACTAATGTAATCGTGGGATCAACTGAATCACGTGTTCTCGTTCTAATCGCTGCTTCGGTCGTCCTGAGTTCTTTGTCGCTCTGATCTAGTGATTACTCTGATTGCTCTCCCTTTCGTCTCCCTTCTTGCCTTCGTCCTTTACTCATTCGTTCTAGGGCGATTTCACTCCAGGGTTACATTTCTTCTTTTGTCAACAATTGTCACCTTGATTGAGTTGGAAGTGAAAATCGAGATGAATTTCTCGGCCTTCCATCCCGGTTTATTCTTCTCGTTCAATGGAGACCACTACGCCAATTGAGGGCTGGTCTGATGGGCATTCTTTCTCGCCTTCGACTAGCCAGCTATTTGGTCGATCCTTCAGTACTGGTAATCCACGAAACCGGGGAGTGCAGTACCCGAACTCGGTCAGCCGCCTCCAACGGTCGTAACCCATCCACAACCAGGGGATGCAGTACCTTCCACACAGTGGACCTCGGTCAGCTGTCGCTAACAGATATAGCCCATCCACAATATTACATTCCATTTCACACCTCACACAGTGTGGATGGCCGTTAGCTAACTTTTTTACATTCCATTTCACAACTCATTAAAGAAAAGCTTTTTATTTCCGATAGCCCATGTTTCATTTAGAACTTTTCTTTTTTCGGCTCTGTTTTGCTCCTTCTGTTCTTTCCCCTTTCATTCGTTCAATAAGGAATTTGCCTAGTTATGAAAGACCAAGCTGAGATGCTTTGAGTAGGACTGGCCTTTGGCCAGGCAGTTGGAAGAGATTACAGCATTTACTATTTTCGTATAAGCTATTTTCGGAGTATACTATTTAGCCCTCCTCTTTTTATATACTCTCAAGACATGACGCTGTTCTCATTTATAATGTTGTCCATGTGCTACCTGACTGATTGACGAGTTCTCTGCCATAGGCTTGGCCTTTGCCGAAAGTAAGCCTGCGGCCTGATGGTTCTGTCACATCATCTTTTTTTCTTTTTCTTTACCACTTGTAACAATATTAGTGCAGCCTGGACGATGCTTCTGAGGGGTGACATGTTTATTTGACCGGTCTCGTGAAGGCCGATGCTGAAATGCTGAGGCTTGGCCGATCTATTGAAGGTCGATGCTGAGGTTTGGCCAATTTAGTGGCCGATGCTGAGAGTGTGACAAACCTGGGGGAGAAGTTCTCGCCCTGTAATTCATCGGGCCGTATTTTACAGTCCTATATGAACCCATCACTTCTGCAATAAATGCTTGACCTTTGGCAACATGTTTCATCATGAGGCCCATTAAAGATCCATTTTGTACGTCATTTTCGTGTCTCTTTTGATCACACATCATTTTTGCAGCGAATTATATTCTAACATCTGTCTGGGATGACCCTTCATATTTTTTTTCCCGCCGTTTCCATCTCTCGACGATTTGGGTTGCGACACCTGTCCCAGGCTGAGCCTTTCATATGTTTATATAAACGTTTAGCCTACTCTGATTTTTACTTTACTTTCGACCCTCTTCGCAAACCTCCATTCTTTCTTACCTTCAACCTTGCATTAATGGCGTCTTCTTCTTCTGCCCCCAAAACCAGTTCCTCAACTTTTGCCGACTATAAGATGGCGCTGGACGATTCCTCCGTGAGCACTTTTGGTGTTCATACCTTCGATGAGACCCATGGCCAGTGTGCACTTGGTCCTATTTTTATTGAAGACGACACCATTACCACAGCCCCGCTGGCTCAACAGTTCCCTTCCTCTTCTGGTCTCCCATTTTCGGAGCCAATTAATATTTCTCCTTTGGCTCAATCCAACCCGATTCGCACGTGGCCTAAACACGACGCCGTGTTTGAGTCTTGATTCCAACGTATGCTGTTGCATGCGGATACCCGTGCCTTTCTAGCGGAACATGGCTTCCTTTTCTTTATCGAACTTTCATTGGCCTTGCCTTCTTTTGACCGAAACTTGTTTCCTACTTCCTTACTCTTCTAGTCCTCTGAATATAATGTATTCATTTTTCCTGCTGGTCCCTTTACTATTACTCTTCGTGATATCGGTGCTCTCATCGGGCTTTCCTCTCTGGGTGCGCCCATCTCGGCCTACATAACCTTCCGTTTTCCTCCTCTTTCAATGGACTCTTCGTCCTTTTCGTCATACTATTCTTTTCTTCGCATATTTTCAAAATCGGCCAGTCCTGTTTCGATGTTGGAGCGAACGACCTTCCTTCACTATTGGCTGTGCAAATTTATCATTTGCGTGCTTAGCCAAAAGGCTATGGTGGGCTACCTCCTCATCTCTTCTGACCTTGCAAATGATCATCGTTTAGACCTAGCATCCTTCTTATTAGCTGCCATTTATCGAGGATTGGCCGTCCTCCAAAATCAATTTCAGTCCGGGGCTTCACCGATTGCCTCCGGCCCTCTGTGGCTCTTTCAACTTTGGCTGAGAGCCTATTTCCCTGTCTTCGGCACCATTAATTCAAATCATTCTTATCCTTGTGTCGGTCTTCTTTTTGCCCAACTTCGGCCATCCTCTATTCTCCCTCGCGTTGTCTTTGAATATTTCTAAACTCTTTCTCGGGTTCTATTTTTTCCCTTTTTCCTTGGTTGATAGCCTATCATTCGTCCATGATAATCCTCAGTCAGAAGAGGACGAGTCAGGTCTTCACATATGGCGCAAGTTTTTATGCAGCCGTGACCTGATTCATGACATCTTGACCGGGGCCAATGGTAAAGCTGGGGTGGAGGTGTATTCGCCCAACTTCGTTGCTCGTCAGCTTGACCTCGTTCAAGGATGGCATCTTCCATTCTTTCATACACGCTCCGCTTCGTCGGATCGTTTTAAAGTCCTTTCGGTCTCTGACGTAGAGGTCTCTTTGTCGGAGACCCGTTCTTTGCTTTCTTCTTTTGTTATAGTTCCCTTTACTTCTTGCACATCGGTACATTCTTCTTTTGACAGTTTCTGGCCATCTGGCCGTGAAAGATTCTTTTCTTTTCCTTCTATGAGGGTGTTCTCCACCATCCAAATATCTCCTAAGTCTTCTGAGCCGGCGGGGTCAAAGAAATCGACCGAAACGATCAAATTCAAGAAAATCAAACAAGTAAAAAGGAAGTAGCCTTCCCCCAGCCATAGCTCTGATTCAGACATGCCGCTCGTACGTCGTCCTAAGGTACGATCTGAAACTCTCGTCTTTCATGTACGTCGGTCTAAGATATGTTGAAGTCTTCTAAATTTTATATCTTGTGTGGGTGCTGAGATTGGAGCCAGCTTCTACTGTGCCCAAAACGACCCAAACTTCAGTGTCCGAAACTCCCATGGTCGAAGGTCCATCTGGAAAGGCCGATCATAATGTGGTCCGACCCCCAAGGTATGGAGCTATGTATAGAGTTTGGTTGCTCGCGTCCAAGTATTGAGGAGATTTCAAGAGACCATCCGTTATTCGAGTCCCCTTCTATGGACAATCATGTGCCGATTGTTCAGGATCCGGATAACGAGGCAGAGATGCCCGAACCTATTTGGCCGGATGATGGGCCACTTTGGCGTCATCTCAAACGGCTTTACCCCTTGGTACACATACTGCCTGTTACAAGGCTTAGGGGGAGTTACCGGGATGTAGACGACCTCTATAGTTTGGCCGAATTGGAGTTACTAGAGGAGGCTCGATCTATGTATAAAGACGACGTACTTCGTCGTATTTATGAAGAAGCGGAGGTTATTTATATTTCTGATTCCTCTGATTCTGATTCTTCTGCAGATGCTCAGCCCACAACTGTACCGCAACAATCACCGCCACTGACAGTATTTTTGAATTCCTTGGCGCAACCAACTTCGGCCCCTGGACAGCCGTTGTCTTCTACTCTTTCATCCTCTCCTCCTAGGGTGATGTCTCATGTACTCTTCGTTGGACAGTTATGACCCATAGCGTCACTATTTGTACAGATCATGGTGTTGTTGTACAAATTAACTATGTGACAAATGAGATTGCACTCTTATCATTTGTGATTCGATCACCTAGATATATAAATGATGAGAGGTCCTTATAATTTGTTCATTGATTGAGAATGATATGAGACAGTATCAATCAATGAAGGATAAATCATTAAATATCCATAGTCAGAGTATTATCGAGATTGGACATTGATAAATACGTAAAAGACTAGTATCGCACTTGTGCGCGTTGTGAGGGCACAACGGCATAGTTCTCATATATTTAAGTATTGGATACTTATGCAAGTGCGGTAGGAGGTTGTGTTTCACCGATGGTACGGAAAACAACTTCGCTCTGGATAGACCCCTCGGAATCCCATTGGTAGTTTGACTATGTGTCTATGGAGTCCGAAATCAGGGTAGGTGTATTTGGTCTTAACCTGAGACTTACACCGCTAATACTTACGACAATCAATATACTTTGGTTGAGGTCGTCCAGGGCTTTAACCAGTTCTGTGTATGCCATTGTTGGGTATATTGAGAATCGTAGAGTATTGGGTGTGATGTCAAGACGGAAGTATCACTCCAGTCATAGTGGAGATGATGTCACGCAGGATACGGTATTAGTGCTCTTAAGTGCTGCGCGGCCATTAGGATATTATGACTAGGTCATGTATATCCGATTATAGAGACTAGTTACCAGACATCCGATATGTGCTTCGTACGGGGCAGACACAACTCCAGCCCCAGGCCTAGCACGTGACCATCCGATACTAGATCGAAATGCACTATACGATGTATACTACGCCTGATACAGATCCTTCATTCCTGTAAGGATATTTCCGGAGAATTGGGTAGGCATGGCGCTTTGCTAGAAGCCAACCTTGTCTTGTAAATCCGTAAAATGAAGTACTTGGTACTTGCGTGTTCGGATAGTCCGATGACCGCATTTACTGCCAATATATCCGGGGATCTCATGGGTCGCTTCCCAATGATTCACCAATGATGTATGACTCGCACTTTAATTAATCTGGGATTAATTAGAAGAGAGAGAAAATTAATATAGGATTAATTTCAGAGATATTTTATCTAGGATAAAATATCAATAAAAGAGAGATAACGATTAATTTGGAATTAATCGGTAAATTAATATATTTGATATATTAAAAGAAATTGGATTTCGACGCGGAATTAAAATTAGATTTTAATTCGGGCGAATGAATTAACTTAGAATTAATTCGTTAGTGACGTGAATAGTGAATTCGTTAGTGACGTGAATAGTGAATTCGCTAGGCGTAATCATTTAATTACGACGCGACGGAAAAATCACTAATTAGGAATTAGGGAACCCGAGCCCGAGAGTGATTACGAGCGCATTCGCATTTCGAATTTGAATGCAGCACGTAAATCACATCAAACGTCAAATCATTAGTCGCATCAAGCGTCAAATCACTTATCACTTTGAGTGATGTGACTTGACAACATGTCACTTTATTAAAGTTGATATGACTTGATGGATTTTTTATGTTGGATTGTGGAACACTCAAGGTCATTAAAGTGGATTTAATTTGACTTTTTGAAAGCAAATTAAATGGAAAAATCATTTTATTATTTTTTGGAAAATATATAAAGTAGATTGATTTACACTTTTGAAAAACTTAACATAACTCTCTCTCTCCTTTTTCTCTTCCATCTCCTTTCTTTCTCACGCCCAATAAAGGGTTGTTCACTGCCTGAACTTTCATGCTTCAATTTGGGGATTTTATGTCCGATTCAAATTCAATCCAATCAATTACACAATCGACATTAAATCATATACCCAAATGATTTCATACACATCTAATGTCCAAAAAAATCAAAATTCCAAGACTAATTAGGGCATTAACATTCGGCCACCATAACCAATTTGGGGGAAAATGATCCAATCACATTTTCTTGAAATTGATCCAATCAAACTTCAATTCAACAACATTTAAGCATACTCAATCATCCAATTTCATAAAATCATGCTCAAATTCAAAATACCCAAATTTTAAGCCCTAAACTTTCATGCTCAAACCAAGGCTCTTGATGCCATTGTTGGTTTTATTTGAGGTCCCAAGATCATAACAAGCATGAAAATAATTTTGTTCTTCATCAAATCGTCTCAACCGATCGATGTGAGTATTCCGCTATCTCCTTTGATGTATTCACAAATTATTTTCATGCTTGTTATGATCTTGGGACCTCAAATAAAACCAACAATGGCATCAAGAGCCTAGGTTTGAGCATGAAAGTTTAGGGCTTAAAATTTGGGTATTTTGAATTTGAGCAAGATTTTATGAAATTGGATGATTGAGTATGCTTAAATGTTGTTGAATTGAAGTTTGGTTGGATCAATTTCAAGAAAATGTGATTGGATCATTTTTCCCCAAATTGGTTATGGTGGCCGAATGTTAATGCCCTAATTAGTCTTGGAATTTTGATTTTTTGGACATTGGATGTGTAGGAAATCATTTGGGTATATGATTTAATGTCGATTGTGTAATTGATTGGATTGAATTTGAATCAGACATAAAATCCCCAAATTGCCGAGACTTTGAAGCATGAAATTGGGTTTGATTTTTCATCAATGTGTTGGACATATGATAATGATGATGAACATGATTAATTAGGCTAATTGATGTTTTAGAAATGTTAATTGGAGAATTAATTGTGTTGAACACTTTATGTAATAAAATTGGAAATTGGAATTTGGTAATTTAATTATTTGGGCCTAATTTTGGAAATTGGACTTTAAAGTTGTAATTGGACTTGTTGGGCTTTGTTGTACAAAGTAAGGTTAAGGCAAATTGGATTGGATCCAATTGGGCCCAAAACCACTTTCGTTAAGCCCAAATTCGACTTAATGAACCTTTAAAGTTTAATTGGGCCTAATGGGCCAAGATTGATTTATGGGCTTATGGGGTAAATCCCGGATTGGATTTTGGTTATTCGGTTATACCTGAGTTGACCAAAAGTCCAAGCCTTATGAAATCAATTAAAAGCCCATTGGACTTTAATTGAATTGACGTTGGACGTTAATCGGTCTTTGAGACGCGTTACGATTAAATTTGGAATTTAAGTCATAAAAGGTTTATTATTAAAGTGTAATATTTAATTTGGAATTAAATAGCGAATTAGAATTAAATGCATATTAAATTGGATTTAATGTTGTAGTTTAATTTAATTCGAGAATTCGTACTTTGAGTACTTATTCGCAAAATGAGTTTGACTCGAACAAAATCAAATCGTTGTTTGAACATTGGATGATCACTAATTATCAAATTAATTAATTTGATTAGATTGATTGATAACATGCTTGTGTGAATACTTGGTTGGGATGAATGAATAATGTATATCGGATGGATATTAGTCGGGTGGGGGCAATTTTGGAAATTGTTGTAATAAATTTGATTTATTAAATTGGACCTGCGTGTCCAGCCTTATCACCTCCATATTCTTTGTATTCTCTTCTCACCTATTCCCCTCAATGTAAATGAGATTTCTTTAGAAGTGTAGTGTAACGGGTATAAGTAATACAAGTGCTAGCTTGAGTGAGAAAAGGAGAGATATGATCTAGGATCAATATGTTAAGTATCCATCCGCATATCATTATTATTTATTGTCATATGCGCTTTATTATGTATTTAGAATGCATGTTTAAGGGTGTATGATGATGAGACCTTAACAAAGATAATAAATTGGTAGCCAATTTGCACGCGAAAAACCCTAATCAAATATCATGCGTTTTTCCTTCCATTGAGTGATTCTTACTCAAGATCCGAGACTGGCATTGGGTTGTTGGCCAAAGTCAAGCCCTTTGTCCGTCGAAGATGTGTTTGAATCACGAGAGCTTTGTTCCATATTGGTGTCTTGTCCAAGTTGTGGTTTATTGGCCAAAGTCAAGACCACTTCTTGTCACTCGACATTGATTACGAAGCTTTCCATGATCAATGGGTCGCGCTTGACTGGGATCATTAGGTTTGTTATGCCAAAGCCAAAGCTTAGTTGATTCAGAGGAAATAGGTTAGGCAATATATTGGATGTATTGGCATATATAAGATATATGTTTCGGAATTGGATGTCCCCCTACCGGATCTAGGAATTGGATTGGATCCAATTGATCTTAGAGATCTACCTAGTTAATTATCATACAATTTGTTGGCCAAAGTCAAGATTGTGTGATATTTAACGGGATCATATCCCACTAGGAAACACGGTTTCCCGAGTACTCGACAGAGGGTTAGAGACTCGCCGAAAAATAGTGGGAGGCAAGAATTGAATTTGCAATATTCGTTTAATTTCTTGCCATACGCGCTCAAACAAATATCATTCGTCGTTATAAACTAAATTAAAATGTTAGTTGGACTAATATTTAAATGTTGTTTTAATAAATAGTTGGACTATATTCAAACCATTCAATTATAGTTGATTTTATAATTGGATTATAGTAATCAATATAATTGATTTTTAATCTATTAAAATTATAGTTGATTGAATAGTTGGACTATTGTAATCATTATAATAAATAGTACTTAAATCGTTGATTAAATAGTTAAACTATTAAAATCAAGATGTAATTGAAAGATTGACGTTTGATACATAATCCTAGGGAAAATTTATTTAAATGGTTTAATTTTCAAAATGGGAATAAATTTCAGGATGGTCCTGGAAAATAATAAGTTATTTTATTTGATAAAATAATATATTAAGCCTAAGCCCGGAATTAAGCAAATAGTCGAGCATAATCTTTGGAAGATCATGCAATGATAACTTTAGTGCTTAATCCATTAAGCTTGTCGCAGTAGACTCCTTAATTTCTGAATCAGAACTAAGAATTAGATCCTTAAAGTATGATACTGAAATTGAAGGATTTTCATAAATCTATCCTTAGATTTTAGAAGTACTAAATTGCAATTAATAATTCTTGGAGAATTAATGACAAATCTTAAAGAGATAAAGTCAAACTTTGCAATTATGTAGTAGCGCGAGACGCACCTTACTTTGATATTCTAGAAACCAAAGGCTTGGCCAAGGCTTCTGAAATGTAGAAAGGGTAAAGGCAAAATCATTATTATCTTCTGGGAAGATAAATGATATATCCCACAGTGACTGCCGTTTGGATATGGCAGACACGAAGGAATTAAAGAAAGGGCAAGGCTCTGACTTTAAGAATGTTTGTCAAAATTATGTCCATTACTAGTATTAAAATTGGATTTTAAAGTACTTACTGTGGTACATAAAAATATGTATTGATGTTCAGAATCTGCTGTGAGTAGGATACTGACTTCAAGCTCAGATTCATCTGCGAATCGGAAACGGGATGAAAGTCGCTGTTTCAACCGTAGATACCTAAGTTTAGGAACTACCCTTCGGGTGTGTACCTATATTAGGAAACTGTTATAATGTAACTAGTTTGACTAGGAACATTATCTCTATATCAGTGTTTAATCCGTTGCGGATAAACCTTTATATTCTAGAACACTAAAGTGTTTCATTATATAAAGATGACATTGAGATAAACACATTAGATGTGAATAACAGTATTTATATTTTGAATATAAATAAAATCTCGAACATATAATATGACAAACTAATAGCTCATACTGATTTGATCAAAAGAGACTTATTTGTGGCATTGTTGGCTGGGACACAATAAATGAGACTCGTATATCCACACTTTTGAAGAGTGGGTACTAGGACTGATTTGACTATTCAAATAAAGTCTACGAATCTAATTTATTAGGTAAAGTACCTAAAACACTATTTACTTGGTAATAGTGTAAGTGCCACCGATCTGTTAGCCCTATTCATAGTGAAGTATGTGGGCCCATATCTAGCTAGGCTAGATGTGGATATGAATGTTTCGTGACCTTACGGATGTGGCATCACGTTATGGTTATGTGTTTCTTTTGAAGAACACAAATCGAAAACTTTTAAAGTTTCGACACGAAATAAACAAATAGATCGGCTAAAGTATTAAATCGCCACGGTAAGACCGTAATGGAAAACACTTAAGCAATAAGTTTAACAAATACATGAGAGAGTATAGTATTCTTTCAAATGAGGACTCTTCCCGGAACACGTCAATTGACGGTGTGGCCGAACGGAGAAACCGGATTTTGTTGGACATGATAAGGTTTATCATGAGTCGCTCTGAGCTACCATTTTCCTTCAACGGATATGCATTAACAGTGCAAAACTTATTTAGAATAAGGTTCCATAAAAATCTGTTTGACAGAATTCATATTGGATATGAATGGGAAAGAAACAGGGTTGCACACTCTTGAAGATTTGGGAATGCAAGGCATACGTTTGGATGATACCAAACCAGAACCCAAATTGATAAGTGCCAAATTATAGGGAAGACCATAAGTATAGTACTTATACATCTCACTAGAGAACAATTGTAATTGTTGCTCACCATGCGGTCTTCCTTAGAGGAATACCGATATGCAGTGGTAAGTGGGAGGACAGTAAAACTCGATGAAAATTGGAGTGATATTTTTCAAGGCACGAAGTCCTTAATGGAACACAAATAGTTCATCAAGGATGAAACTATACCAGTAATCTTCGAATACACAAGAACCGCGTAGATCGGAGAGAATCAGAAAATAACCTAGGGTATGGGTTTCTAATGTCACCTCATAAAGATGTCAATCTTATTGAGGAAGACAAACCGACTACGTTTTAGGAAGTGATACAAGGTATCGACTCCCTTTTATGGCAAAGTGCCATGAGTCCAAAATGGATTCCATGTAAAACAACTATGTTAAGATACTAGTTGATGTACCATAAGGCATTGTGTCTATAGGTACTGTATAAGTCTTCAAGGAAGACATACATGGAAGGCAACATACCAACGTACAAAGCTAGTCTTGTAGCGGAAAGGTATCGTTATCAATATTGTGTTGATTACGGTTCAACCTTTTACCTGTTGCCACGGTAAATCCATTTGGATAATGCTTGCTGAAACTGTACATTTATGAAATGTGTCAGTTAAGATCAAAATCGCTTTCCTTAAACGGAAACCTTTTGGAGGATGTTTATAACATCCTGACGATTTTGTCGTACCTAAACCAGGAAACTAGGTTTGCGGGTTGTTCGATCCATGTTTGGATTGAAGCAAACATTAGGTTCTTGGAACTAACGTTTTGATGTAATCATAATGGTGTATGATTTAATTCAAAACGAAAATGATTCTTGTGTATATAAGGAGGTTAGTGGGAGCGCACTGACAATGAATGTCCTGTATAAAATAATGATAACATATGTTATTTCTTGGAAATGATATTCCCATAAAACAATCGGTGAAAGCTTGGCTTTCGAGAAAATTCTCCGTAGAATTCTTGGGAGTAACAACCATTATTCTAGGAATAAAGATCTACTGGGATAGATTAAGTTGTTAAAACTCTGCGAGAACTCGTACGTTGAAAAATGTACGTGACCTGGTGTCTCATACGCTTTGAGCATATGGATTCACAATCAGGCCAATCCAAGTGATAGTCACTGGATTGATGTTTAGAACATCCGTTAGAATCTTAGAGATCTAAGGATGCTGTCTTAATCTGTGGAGAAGGAGAACTTGAAGTGACTGGGATCACTGCTGCAAGTTTCCTAAACCGATATTACAACTAAAAGTCACAGACGGTACTATACAGTTTGAATTAGGGTACAGTGAGCTGGAAATCTTCCTAGCAAGATACTGTTACCGAATAAACAATAAATGTGGATTATTACTGCAGTTGAGGAGCAATAGAAGCCATTTGGGTCGACAATAAATCTAATTAGATTAGATATAGTTCTGTTAGCAGCTGAGCTAGGCGTCAGCACTTGCTAAAGAACTAATGGTCTCATCAACGATCCAGATACATACTTCGACTATTCATCTGATTCGTTCGGATCATACATCATGGCGATGTGATGATCGTATAAATCGCATCAGACGATAATCATACAAATCCGCTGAAGAAAGCTTTTCTCAACAATTTGAGCCAACCGTACATAGTTCAGGTGTTAGGCACTCGAGTGACTGGCTATAGGCCAAGTGGGAGATTGTTGGACAGTTATGACCCATAGCGTCACTATTTGTACAGATCATGGTGTTGTTGTGCAAATTAACTATGTGACAAAGGAGATTGCACTCTTATCATTTGTGATTAGATCACCTAGATATATAAATGATGAGAGGTCTTTATGATTTGTTCCTTGATTGAGAATGATATGAGACATTATCAATCAACGAAGGATAAATCATTAAATATCCATTGTCAGAGTATTATCGAGATTGGACATTGATAAATATGTAAAAGACTAGTATCGCACTTGTGCGCGTTGTGAGGGCACAACAGCATAGTTCTCATATATTTAAGTATTGGATACTTATGTAAGTGCGGCAGGAGGTTGTGTTTCACCGATGGTACGGAAAACAGCTTCGCTCTGGATAGACCCCCTCAGAATCCCATTGGTAGTTTGACTATGTGTCTATGGGAGTCCGAAATCAGGGTAGGTTTATTTGGTCTTAACCTGAGACTTGCACCGCTAATACTTACGACAATCAATATACTTTGGTTGAGGTCGTCCAGGGCTTTAACCGGTTCTATGTACGCCAATGCTGGGTATATTGAGAATCGTAGAGTATTGGGTGTGATGTCAAGACGGAAGTATCACTCCAGTCATAGTGGAGATGATGTCACGCAGGATACGGTATTAGTGCTCTTAAGTGCTGCACGGCCATCAGGATATTATGACTAGGTCATGTATATCCGATTATAGAGACTAGTTACCAGACATCCGACAGGTGCTTCGTACGGGGCAGACACAACTCCAGCCCCAGGCCTAGCACGTGACCATATGATACCAGATTGAAATGCACTATACGATGTATACTATGCCTGATACAGATCATTCATTCCCGTAAGGATATTTCCGGAGAATTGGGTAGGCATGGCGCTTTGCTAGAAGCCAACCTTGTCTTGTAAATCCGTAAAACGAAGTACTTGGTACTTGCGTGTTCGGATAGTCCGATGACCGCATTTACTGCCAACATATTCGGGGATCTCATGGGTCGCTTCCCAATGATTCACCAATGATGTATGACTCGCACTTTAATTAATCTGGGATTAATTAGAAGAGAGAGAAAATAATCTAGGATTAATTTCGGAGATATTTTATCTAGGATAAAATATCAATAAAAGAGAGATAACGATTAATTTGGAATTAATCGGTAAATTAATATATTTGATATATTAAAAGAAATTGGATTTCGACGCGGAATTAAAATTAGATTTTAATTCGGGCGAACGATTAACTTAGAATTAATCCGTTAGTGACGTGAATAGTGAATTCGCTAGGCGTAATCATTTAATTACGACGCGACGAAAAATTTGCTAATTAGGAATTAGCGAACCCGAGCCCGAGAGTGATTGCGAGCGCATTCGCGTTTCGAATTTGAATGCGGCACACAAATCACATCAAGCGTCAAATCATTAGTCGCATCAAGCGTCAAATCACTTGTCACTTTGAGTGATGTGACTTGACAATATGTCACTTTATTAAAGTTGATATGACTTGATGGATTTTTGATATTGGAGTGTGGAACACTCAAGGTCATTAAAGTGGATTTAATTTGACTTTTTGAAAGCAAATTAAATGGAAAAATCATTTTATTATTTTTTGGAAAATATATAAAGTAGATTGATTTACACTTTTGAAAAACTTAACATAACTCTCTCTCTCCTTTTTCTCTTCCATCTCCTTTCTTTCTCACGCCCAATGAAGGGTTGTTCACTGCCTGAAAATGGCGTGAATGAGGGAGGATGTTTATGGGTTTTGTGATAAAATCCAAGTGCTAGCACGCTCCTTAGAGGCATACGAAGGTGTTAGGGAAACCCACCCACAAGCCAGGAATCGTTTGACAAAGATTCAAAGCTCAAATTCATGGAACAAAAATGAAAATACAAGGCAGTGGACTGCTGCAGTTTGGCGCCCATTGGAGGTAGAAATTTCTTTTTTTTCTTCATCAAATCGTCTCAACCGATCGAAGTGAGTATTCTGCTATCTCTTTTGATGTATTCACAAATTATTTTCATGCTTGTTATGATCTTGGGACCTCAAATAAAACCAACACCCTTGACACATGAACCTTCTGTGTTTGACCAGCCGTCATCTTCGGCTCCTCACTCCTCAATTCTTCGGCCGGCAGCTTCTGCTTCTCAAGCTTAACCATCTGCTGTTTCTGAACGGCCATTGTCTCCCGCTTAATCAGTTCAATTTCCTGTGGAAGAACCGATATTGCTATTGGAAGCCCCTATTGCTGAGCCGTTGCCTCTTCGGGCCGTATCTCCTGAACGCCGTCATTTCTCGTTCCTTCTCAGCAATCATCTTCAGTTCCTTTGCCTTTGGCTCTTCAGCAAGGACTTGTGTAGCCGCTTGTTAACGTTTTTGAGGCATTGGCGGATAGGCCATCTAGCCCGAATACTGGGCTTGGGGTGGTAAGTTTTTTTTCCTCTTCCTTTAGTTTATTACTCAAGGTTACATCTGCTGATTTCTTCTTTACACACAGGCATCCGACCTGCTGCTACAATCAGTCCAGAACATTTTGGATCGCCTCGGCCGGTTGTCTTCTGTTCCACCTTGGCCTTCCTCGCCTTCGGTCGGAGCTAGTACGGACCTCCCTGGAGGTCCTTTGGGAGATCATCGGCCAATATGCTTCTTTTACTATGTTGGAGATTGGCCAGGCTGCTCTGCCAGAAAACATTCTCCAATTAGACAGAAGCTCCTCCGAATTAAGCCGACTACTAGCCCTACATGCCTTGCCTATATCGGTGGATGATCGGCTTTTCCTCCAAGAAGTGCAGAACGATATAACGGCCCTTATCTATCGGTATCGCAATATACATAGCCAAAAAATTGGGCTTCGTTTTTCCTTGGTGAAGAAAGAAAGACTCCGCGGTTCTCTTGACGCTCTTCATGAGACTCTGAGGGAGACCACGAATGAAATGGTGACTGAAGAATAGGTTCTCGTGGACCTAGAGCGACAATTATAAGAAATCCAGCGTCTTATTGAGGAAAGCCATATGAGGAGAGATGTTAAAAGAAGGGCTATTACCGCTCAAGTAATGGAGGTGGATACATCTTTGGCAGAGTACGAGGGTTTGGCTTGTATCGATTTCGATAAGAGCTCGGCCGATTTAGAGACGGTGGATTCGGAAGTGCAGAAGGAATGGTATCTGATGAGGGAGACGCTCTCGGCCATAAAGAAATTGCCCGAGGATTTTCGGCGGTCTTCGGGGCAAAGCCAATAATATTTTGTAGGACGTTACGTCATCCAATCTTTGTACTTTTGAGGATGTATTCGTCCCGAATTAATGAAAATATATTATTATGTTACTGTATTTTATTTTTATTGCAAAGACATTACATTTTCATGCTCCCATAGTGAGGGCATATATTTTTTCCAAGTATTTTCCATTTATCGCCCTAGCATGCACCCTTCCGTTTAAATCCTTTAAATGATAGGCCTCGTTTGGCAACACATCTTTTACCTCGAATGAGCCTTCCCAATTAGGCGATCATTTGCCATATGTCGGATCTTTCATACCAAGTGGCAATATAGTTTTCCATACTAATTTGCCTTTTCTGAACGATTTAGCCATGACTATGAGATTATATTCCTTGGCTATTTTTCTCTTTTTTGCTTCTAAACGATTTAGCACATCACATTTAATATCGTCCAATTCCAGCAAATTCTGGATCATTGCTTCGTTGTAATATTCCTTTGTCAACTCTTTTTGCAACATCACCCTAGTGGATTCGATATTCATTTCTACTAGTACGGCCTCTTGACCATATACTAATTGAAATGGTGTGACCGAGGTACTCATTCGCTGTGACGTCCTATAGGCCCACAGAGCCTGACTCAAACACTCATCCCCAGCGTTGTCTGTCACCATCTTTCGAATCAACCCTTTAAGTGTTTTATTGGACGATTCTGCCTGACCATTTGACTGAGGGTAATACGGAGTGGTGTTCACTAACCGGATCCCGTATTCATCCAGAAAGCTTTTTACCTTCTCACCGTTTAATGAAGTGTCATGGTCTACCATTATTGTTTACAGTATACCGAATCGGTGAATGATATGCTCATTTATGAACTTGATGATATGCTCTTCGGAGATTTCCACTATCGGAATAGCTTTTACCCATTTGGTAAAAAAGTTGGTAGCGACAATAATGAAAGTATGCCTCTTGCTTGATGCATGATAGATTTTCCCTATCAAATCTATCACTCATCCTATGAATGGCCATGATTTAATGACAGAGATCATTTCGGTTACTGGTGCCTTCTGAATGGGCCAATGCTTCTGACAAGCAATACATCCTTTGGCATATGAGATGCATGATTCCCCCATCTTCGGCCAATAATAGCCGCTCCGTATAATCAATCATCTCATCTTTATTCTGGCTTGGTGAGCCCCACAAACACCTTCATGTATCTCGGCCATAATAGTTTTGGACTCCAATGGCCCTACACATTTCAACAACAGACCGTCTTGGCGTTTTTGTATACAACACATCTCCTGATACCACGTAAATCAAGGCTTTGAGTTTCAGCCTTCGATCTTTCCCACTTTTGGGCTGTTTTAGAAATCATTTGATCTCGTTTCTCCAATCGTCCTTCTTTTTAACTTCAACGGTCATGACATCCATCTCCCTTTTTCATCTCATCAGGGCTGGCTTAACTTCTTCGCTTCTATATATGCCCTCTATGTTTGTCTGCTTATACCCGGAAGCTGCTTGGGCCAAATTATTGGCCACTTTGTTCTTCGTTCTCGGAACGTGTTCTAACTCTGCATGGTCAAATTGATCTACCAACTCTTTGGCCACATCTAATAGTGTCATGACTGATGGGCTGTGGCATTTAAAGGTTCCTGTTACCTGTTGGATCACTAGTTGCGAGACTCCTTTAATAGACATGTGTGCTACTCCCATATTGAGGAGTATTTCCAACCCAAATATCAAGGCTTCATATTCAGCCTGGTTGTTCGTGTAATATTCGTTCAACTTGATTAAGAAATGGAACGATTCTCCCAATGGGCTGACTAAGACTATCCTCATCCCAACTCCTTTCGTTGTACTAGACCCATCAAAATACATCGTCCATGGTTTCAGACTATATTCATCTAATTCCATTTCTATTTCTCTGATGGTACTCAAATAGGGATGGTCAGCTAAGAAATCGGCCAAAGCTTGATTTTTTACAGTCTTTTGGGGCTCATGCCGTATATCAAATTCTGATAGTGATAATGACCAGAAACTAACTCTTTGATGCAAGATAGGACGAGAAAATATGTACTTTATTATATTAACTTTGGTGATTAAGTACACTATATTCGGCCTAAGGTAGGCTCGCAGTTTAGTACATGTAAAATATAAAGCCAAACATAACTTCTCCATTGAAGAATAATTACATTCATAATTCAGCAATTGTCTGTTGAATTATGAATGTAATGATCGCGCAATCTCAATCCCCCCGTTGGTGTACTAGAAAACCTAGGAAATTTCATGCACACACTTCGAAAGCACATTTAACTGGATTCAACTTCAGTTTAAATTTTCTCATTCATTCGAAAGCCATTACTAAATGGCTGAAATATTCGTCTATAGTTACAAATTTAGCCACTATATCGTCCACATAAACCTCTATAAATTTACCGATCATGTTATGGAAAACTAGATTCATGGCCCGCTGGTAAGTAGTCCCAGCATTTTTTAGACCGAACGGCATCACCACCCACTCATAACATCCCAAGGAACCTGGACACCTAAAGACCATTTTATATATATCACTTTCGACGATGTAGATCTGGTTATAACCTGCATACCCATCCATAAAAGAATATACCTGATACCCTGTTGTGGAGTCTACTAAAGAATCCACCGTTGGCATGAGGTACAGATCTTTTAGTGTCGCCAAGTTTAAATTCCTAAAGTCTATGCATATTCTTAGCTTTCCGTTCTTTTTTATGACGGGGACGATGTTTGACAACCATTCTACGTATCTAGTTGTCCTAATGAATTTCGCCTCTAAAAGACATTCAACCTCTTTCTTAATGTCAGGAATAACATTAGGTACAAACCTTCGGGGAGGTTTCTTATGTGGTCTATGGCTCGACATGATTGGCAACCTATGCTCTACTAAGGTCCTATCTAAACCAGGCATTTCATTGTAATCTCAAGAAAAACAGTCTTTATATTTTCATAATAAATGGATCAGTTTTTCACGTACCTGAGCCTCTAGTTTCTTGTTGATGTATCTTTGCGTCCCAGATTTACCTCATCCAATACATCATGTGCCCTTGACATGCTCGCCTTATGCTGTCCGTTCAGAGCGTATTCTTATTCTTCCAATTCGCTCTTGTGACTTCCTTCCAGCAAACAATCCACCCCACATGCCTCTTTTATTCTGTCTTTTGTCTGGTGTGCTAACAACTTATCCCTTAAGGCCGAAATTGCGGCCTGAGCTTCGGCCTCATTCTCTCGTTTCGTCACATAGGCCATTAGATTGGCTTTGGTAGCCGCGAGTGCGGCTTGTTCTTTACTCTGCTTATTCTTCTTCATTTGAAATGCTGTGCGCCGACTCCCCAAAGACCATTATGGTTGGCCTTGTTTGCGCGAATAAATCATTTAGCAGACCTGCAGGGTATGGCTCATCATTTTGAGCCACAATGGTCAAACTTTCCCCTTCAGTCAGAACTCGGGTCAGCCCGTAATTTCCTTCGTACATGAAGTACTCGATCGAATTTATCTCTACAGTGAAAAGCTTATTGTTGGCATGTACTATTTCCACTTTATCTCTCTGGTTCCAGAAAACTAAGCACTTATGAAGAGATGAAGGAATGCATCGGCCGTCGTGTATCCAATCTCTTCCTAGGAGTATATTATATGTTGTTGGCCCGTCTATAACGAAGAACACCACTGTCTTCATAGTACTTCCTACTTACAAGTCTAGTGGGATGACCCATTTGGATGTTGTCGCCCCTCCATTGAAACTTATTAGCACCACTTCTGTAGGGATAAGGTCCTCCTCTGACTTTGCTAAACGCCCTAGCATCCTATACGGTATTGCATTGATGGCTGCTCTATTGTCAATCAATACTTTAGTGATGGGTATCCCATTGGCTTTTGCCTTTACGTACAACGGCCGCAAGTGCTTGGTCATCTGCGGTGATAGTTTTGGATATATCATTTTCCCTGACAGGCCTGTCTGCTCACTCTCGTTGTTAGTCCGAGGTATTTCTCCTCCCGTGTCCCCTCTAAAAAGTGGTAACACGAATGGTGCATTATGAGAAACATTATTGACTATCAATCTTCGCTTTTCTGCCCTGGTAATGGTTCATTTTATTTTGGGCGTCCCATATAGGACGAGGTATGGAGAACGTCACAAGTCCTCTCCTAACGTTCTGACTGCAGGGTTGCCGGCCTCATACAATTCTTTGAGAAGCCGATTATGTGATATTCCCATTTTTTCTTGCTTCGGTTCTGATATTTATTTCTTCTTCTATGTCGGTCATTTCCTCGTCTGAAGTTTCCCTATCTGTTATCGAGAGCGCTGCAAATTCTGTCTCATTACCTTCATAAAGATCTTCGTTTGTTCCAGCTTCCTCACTGTTGTCCCCCTTGAATTTTCCGGGCAACAAGTAATGGTTCGCCACAACCGGTGGCATATTACCGAACTAAATGACGATGAGGGGTTCTTTGTCGTCTGTTTGTCCCGTTTTAGTCTGTCAAACTTGGTGCGTTCCTCACAGCTCATTATTGTCCCTTCTTTACCGTCACTCTCGTTGTTACTTACCTCTGGTTTCTCCGTGATACGAGGATTACGGCCTGTGGTGGCCCTTACCTCACCTTTTTGGCTCATCATGCGACCATAATTTCTCTGGTGTCGCCTTAATTATGTCCTCGTCATTTCATCCACAGGAGGATAGTTCCTGCCTGGACGTTGTCTCAAATGCGGCCTTCGGTATGAATGCCATATATTGGGCCGATGAATTTTCGGCCTAAACGTCCTCACATTTTGGATGAAGTTTGAATTCTCACCGTAGAACCTTGGTGCGAAGGTCTATGGCTGCCATGCTCCTGGCTCTTTCTTTATGGGCCTTTCATAAGTGTCTTCCAACTCCTTCATCCATTCTATATTGTTCTTGTATCGTACACAAAGGTTTTACTGATCCTTCCGTTCTTGGGGTACTTTAATCATTTCTAAAGCACTTGGACGATGACCATCATGTCCTTCATCTAGGACCACCTCGAATTTTGGCAAATTCAATTTGGTAAGATCCGAGTTGATCATGTTTAACTCCACTGACTTTGAAAATGAGTTGTCGTCCACTGCCATCTTTTTTTGAACGTTATTCATCCAGATTCTATAGCATCCTGCAAAACATTCCGAAAAATAAGACAGTTATTAGTTGAATGAGACCACGCATTATGCCACTTATAATATTTTTTTCCCGCTGATTTGCTCGGTGCTTGGCAACGTGTGGCAGTCGCTCAAACTAATCTGTTTGTCTTTATATAACTGATCGAATATGGCATCGACTTTTATGATATCAAAAGAGAAGTTTCTACTCTTTTTATCGTTTTTTTCTTTGGCTTGAGGTTCGGCCCATTCTTTACAAACGTACGGCTTCCCCTTAACCAATTCGGCCAAACACAAGTCGGTGGATTCGATGTCCATTTCACCTACTTCATAATCGATGTTCCTGTAATACCTATATTTGCTAGAATTTTCCATTTGCTCTTCCTCCCTTAGTAATCGTTCATAACGCACCAAACTAGTGATGAGTTGGGGGAGGTCCCAAAATTCACGATCTTGAAATTTCTTTTTCAAGTCGAAATTGAGGCAGCTTTGAGCGATTCTCACAAATTATTTTTCTGGCAAAGGCAAGTGATATCAACATCGAGCCACTTTAAACCTCTGTAAGAATGTCTCGACCCATTCTCCTGGTAACTGTCTCAGGTTTGCCAGATCGGCCAGGGTCAATTCAGATTCGGCCTTGTAGAATTACGCATGGAATAACTATTCCATTTATTGCCAATTTTCTACTGAGTTGGCCGGCAAGCTGATATACCAGGAGAAAGCCACTCCTGATAGTGAGCCATGGAATAACCTCAACTTATGAAAATCAGTTGTTTCTCCACACTGAAGGGTAAATCGCCCTATATGTTCCATAGTGGAAACTTCCACAGATCCTGTAAACAGAGAAAAATCAGGCATTTTGTAATTCTTATTTGGCCATTGGTGTAGGTTCCGCCCTAGATATGGGCCATTGTCCCCAAGACTTATTCCCCAATTTGGAAGTCGCAGGGACTGTGATTCCTTATGGGGGAATATTGCTCGGGCCAGCCTCCTGACTGCTTGGTGCAAGGGAAAGTATAGTCCATGGCAGGGTTGTCCCCCCCCTCTGTTTACACATTTGGCCATCAATTTGTTTAATGAGCTTAAGTGTTTGGCCATATTTTCAGAATATGAGTTACTAGTCGAAGTGAACTTCTCTATGATATGAGAATTTTGAAGCCTAACCTGCTCGAAAATATCCTGTGTGAATTCACCGAACAATGCACGAACCGCATTAGGGCTGAGCTCTCACATAGATTCATATCGACTAGCATCCACCAGACCCTCGAAGTGACCCACTACGGCTGGAACGTGGGGCTAGTTGGTTTTCTCCAGTCCTCCTTCCTCCGTACTTGAGCCGGTTTGAGTGTTTCTTTTTGGAGGCATCTCCACTTCTTACACCAAATCACCCACTGTGGTCGCCAAAAAACTGTTTGCGCAATTTTTATGCGCGGAGAAAAAAAAAACTTGTAAGGTGTTGTGATATTTTTATATCGTACCGTAAGTGTACGGTGTCAAGTTTTAGTATAAATGAGTTTAGAGTGTCGAACCCACAGGGATTGCGTTAACTCGCACTAAGTACTACAATTGATAATCCTAACTTTATTTAGACGACAAATAATAAAGATTTTAATAAATAAATAAATAATTTGATAGGAGAAACTAATACGATAGAGATTCTGGATCCTGATTTCACCTAGCTGTCACCTATGTATTTGTTATACTAATTAATCTTTGCTCGGTTATATTGTTCATAAGTCAAGACTCCGAAACTATCCACTCCCTCCCTCGAGTGCCGAGTGAAAATATCATTAACTATAGACTTTGATATCTCTATAAAAATTCAATAGTTAACAACTCATTACGATTTGTGATTCTCTTTTGACGACTTCAAAGAATTATAGATTCTCTCGAACTCTATAAAATCCTAGGCTATATTCTCTAGATCTATTCAAAATCCCCTCTCTCGAGTGATAGATTCTAAACATATATCATCTTCAATTGTGGCCAACAATCAAGAAACATTAACTCAAAAGACTATAAATAAATTAATAAAACTTCATAACAAAATTGATAAACACAATACACGGTTCAAGCAACAGTTGCAATCATTCTCCAAAATTAAGGAGTTTAGTTCATGACAATAGATAAAAATAATGATAAACAAGTCATGAATCTAATGGAAATCATTAGAGTTATAAGAAAGAAACAAGAAGATAAAACCCGAATTGAATCTCCTCCTCCTCGGACGTCACCGCCTTTGTCTCCTCTCGTCGCTCTTCAATCCTCTCATTGGATCTCTAAAAATATGTGTTTATGTGTTTTTTAATGTGTATTAGCTTCCCCTTGAGTGTTGGAAGAACTGTTATATTTATAGTGGAGGCTATGAGTCATTGGGTATCATTAGGGATCTTAAAAACCCTAAAAATCAAATCCTGAAACATGCATGTCTTCTCCCGCAGCACCGCGGCGCTACTAATTGGTGCCACGTCACCAATCTCTCTGGAAATTGTATGAGGAATTTGAGGTGCCACAACGCTTGGATTTTGCCTTGAAGATGGCGCCGCGGCGCTTGTGTTGGCTTGAGGCGTCGCGACGCCTTAGTCTCTGTATTTTGTATGAATCTTGTGGCGCCGCAGCGCTAGTAGAAAATGGTGAAGAGGCGCCGCAGCGCCTAGGCTTTGGGTTTCCACTGCATTCGCTCCCGTACGTGTCCAATGCATCCGTATAGTCCCACAACACGTGTAATTGTCCCAGGATCCATATATTAATGCTCCTACAAATAAAACATGAAATAAACTATAAATTATATTAAATATCTCGAAATATAACAAAATAACAAGCTAAGAATGCCCGAATAAGTGGGTATAAACCACACTTATCATAAGGTTCAAACCTCCTGAGACAAAGTCCCTGCAAGGGGTGTTTGATTAAGTGAATAAGCCTCTAAGGGGCGCAAGTACACAAATTACAGTCCTAAAAGTTATAAAAACTAAGAAATAAAAAATATGCTCGTTTGAATCTTCATTTTGATCGGGCTTTCCTCTTTGTACGAGTGGGTTTTTTTTATAGTGAAGCTTGTAAATCACTTAGGCAGTTCCAGTATCTCCCTGCAGCTGTTGGATTGTGTCTTCAACCGTTGAGCTGTGCGTCTAACTACTTAGGCAGTTCCAATATCTCCCTGCAGTTGCGGGATCGTGTCTTCAACCGTTGAGCTATGCGTCTCAGCTGTTTGATCGTGGAGGAAAAACTGCTTAACTGTTATAATTGTGGGATCAACTGCATCACGTGTTCTCGTTCTAATCGCTGCTTCTGTTGTCCTGAGTTCTTTGTCGCTCTGATATAGTGATTACTCTGATCGCTCTCCCCTTCGTCGCCTTTCTTGCCTTCGTCCTTTATTCATTCGTTCTAGGACGATTTCGCTCTAGGGTGACATTTATTCTTTTGTCAACATGATCTTTCATGAGGCATGTCCTATATTGATTTTGATGATAAAAAAAAATCTTGTATCAGGAATATTTTGGTAAAAGCACACTACATGAAAAATTACAAAGATCAAGGCTGCAAAAAGTATTCAAGATCAAAGGAAATCAAGTGGAGTTCAACAAGTTACAAGATATAAAACATTAGCCTTTGGATTATTTCTTTATATTCTTCTAATGTTTGTTTAAGATGAGACTATGCGTTATAAGCACATAAGAATTCAAATTTTTTTCATTGTATATCTTATAAAATTGCACGTTTCATCGAATGTTAAAAGCTATTTTTTTTTTTTAATTCAAATTATTTTCAAGCTTTTCAATCTTTGTAGAAATATTTGAATTTGATGAAAAAGACGTTGTTTGATTTCAAAAATAATTTGGTTTAAATTGATTTACTTTTGGTTTTGAAAGAGGGATTAAAAAATAAGGTTTTCAAAGTTTATCTATGTACTTTCCTATGCTAGTAGGAACCTTGGCAGAAAGTTGAACTTTAAAATCCCAAAGACCGGATGCCCGATCCCTTGACAACGAACGTCCGAGGTGTATTTAGAAACCGTTAAATTCAAATGACACATTTGTAGATTGGATGAATGGTCATCTCGATATTGGACGTCCAAAGTATTGCAGAAACGGACATAACGACTAATATTCAAGGCCAACTTTAAATCAAATATTTGTGTTCGTTTCTCACTTGATCAATTTTTTTTTTTATATATATATTGTCTATCCTATAGCTTTTGATCAACCAAAGAGCAATAAACTTGCCTATCCATAATTAAGCTCATTAAAGTGCGTTAACTTGTCAAATTTAATCATTTGTAGCATATTCATTTGTTAAAACTTTGATCTCCATTTGATTTGTAATAATAATAAAAAAAAAACTCTTCGGTCATCTTCAATCCGATAAAGAAAATTTGTAAAAATTTGATCTAACTCAGATATTGGATTGAGTCATCTTAGAGCCCAAAAAATATGTAATGGTTTTGTTAACACTCGTGAAATTTAACCGGTTTAGTGATTTCTCGTTTCTTGAGGCATAGACATGGGTGGGATTGTCGAACCATGTAAAAATCTTCATGTGTATAATATTTTTAATCTCTTATCTCCAATTTTGTATTTGTTATATTTGGGTATCGTTGAGATATTGAGTATGTGCTAAATTAGATGATGTTTGAGCACAAATTGGATGAATTAATTTAGATATCATATTTTGAGTTTGTGAATTGAGTTAGGGCTTGCAATATTTGATTGAATTGATAATTGTGAGTGTTTAGGATAGAATTTATGTAATTGAGGTTATTTAAACCTTATAATTTTTTAATTTCTAATTCACCCCAATTCATGACACTCGGACTTCAGATGACTCACATATTCAAACTTTATTCAGAAATAATAATCGGGAACATATGAATTTCAGACTATTCTCGATCGTCAAGATCATTTGCATGGACATTATTGATAATCACATGCTCTCAATGGCCTTCATCATAGACCTTTCAGGCTTGTGCTTTTTATTTTCCTATCTTATTTTCTACTCGTTTTGGTTTTCGCTTAGTCTTTGGCACAAATATTTGTATTCATTTTCATTTTTCAATAGTTTGGATAGTATGGATGTATTTATGATGTATGGACTCTGATATGTGATGATCTTACTCGACTTATCTATCATTAGTTGTGGAATAGATGATATTAAATGATTCATATCCTAAAGATTATATTGTCCTCTGCTTAATTGGACATGGCTTCCCTTGTGGGAATGGATGTTACTAGCTAGTTTTTGATGATATGAAATGGGGAGAAATCATGTTGATCGGTGGTAAACACATACTTTACGCAAGCGCAAGTATCGCTCAAGTAGTAAAAAACGTATTTGAAAAATCGGGGTTATCCTAGGTTCTAACCATATGCGGAATTACAAACAATAAACAGGATAAGTCCTGATTACCGTAACAATGGAATAGAAACAGGCAATTTCTAAATCAACCAACTAAAATAATATGCTGCAAAAGTAAAAACAATAACAATAATTAAAGCAGCAATTATAATCAAACCATACAAAATCAACACAAGTAATTTTGGTGACGAAGTGGAAAACTCTTGCGAGTAAAAAACCACTCCGGGTATATCGGCTACCAGCCCAATCCACTATATCGAGAAAAATTTACAGCGATGGTCAAGACCGATGGTGGCAACTCCACCGACTCAAGTACCTCAATACTGCAAGAACTCAAGGCAACTCCTCAAGCCCGTGACCCACGATTTTCTTCAGAACCTCTGAAGTCTCTGAGTAGATTGTATTACCTCTGACACCGGAACTTCGACTACCAAACTTCCTCCTAAAGAACTCTAAAGGATTAGGGAATTTGGGTTAGGTTGTATTGAAGGTTTAACAAAGATTGGATTTCACCAAACAAATAGAAGACAGGAGATTCAAAGAGTCTTCAAGGTGAAATCAAAGAGAGTTGAAAGCTTTGAGAGGTATTGGCTCAAAAGGAATGTGTTTCAACTCATGGGGATGGCGGCTACAAGTTTGTTTATATAGGTAGTGTGAAAAGCTAGGGTTTTCCAAGGTGAAAATGGCCAAAAACGCGTCCAGATGCGACTGGTGTTCGAACGGTTTATCGAACGCTTCACGAATGCGTGCCCACTGGAAAGACTCGTTCGAACGCCACTCGAACGCACAACGAATGGATACTCTCTGGAATGATCCCGTTCGAACCCAACAAGAACGTGACTCGAACGTTTGCTCTCTGGAATGCTCCCGTTCGAACCCAGTAAAGAACGAAGCACCAACGTCAATTATTCGAACACTGCAACGAACGTACCACGAACGCATGTCTGATGCACAACAGCCAAAGACCAGTCCAATTGCACAAAGATCTTCACGACAGATTACAACTCAATTGAACTTATTTTGTTACGGATATATGCCAATAAAAAATGGAGCTAATAATCTACCCCTTTGGCATTCCGTGACAAAACACTACCTAATATAAAGACTACGGTAATAGATACAAAAAGCAAAATAGTCAACTGTCAACCATCAAAACAGTAACTTATTACAAATGGACTCAATATAACACCTAACAAAGTAGTCTTGAAAATAATGTCACCGGAGCAACATACCTGCTACCTGAAACATCCACAAACAACAAAATACCGTGAAAAGCATTGGGATAATCAAGTAAAACATAAAGCAGGTAAAAATCTCATGCATGAAAAAGTAGAAATCCCTCTCCCCCTTAATCTTAACTCCCCTTAAAACGGAGATATCGAAAGGATATTCTACGGCTCCCTCCTATATATTAAGGCTCTCCCCCTTAATATATTACTCTCCCTCTTTTTGTCACGAAATGACAAAGGGTAAAAGAAACAGGAAAAAAAATAGGAGAACATGAGACAACACATGCAAAAGCATAAACAGACATGATACTCCCCCTCGCTAACAGGCACATACAGTTAGCAAAATAACACATGGGAATCAAACTAAAAACTCATAAAGGTGCACAGGAAAGAAGAAAAAAAATTGGTATGCAATAACATGAAGCACACACAGTCACATACTGAGATAAATAAAAATCCTGTCAAAAACTGACCGAAACAACATTTAAAGATGACACAATGATACCCAGTCAGTATTCAGATGTTTATGACATGAAACAATATGCATCATTTTAAAAGTGGCTAAATACAAAACTTATGCATATGACATAAACACCAAAGCATATAAAGCACTTGCGTGGAAAAATAAAGTGCATAACGAATCAAGGCTTAAGACCTTATTTTATGAGCTGGACACAGCTAAAGAAATCCATCTCTAAACAAACCAAGTCCACAAAATAGGTGTTCAAACCCAGCACCACTAGGACCTGAAAATAAACAATATTGGTTGCATGTTATATTGTTTACCTCATAAATATCATGAGCTCATATTTAAAAACTCTTTCGAATGAATGGTTTTTGCCTTTATCTTTTGATTTTTGCCATTTTGGCTCTTTTGCACTTGAGTCTCATTTTTTTTTAAATTTATTCTTTTTACTTTGCAAAAGATGGTAGCAAGGTCATCTAGTAAAAGGTCACACTATTTAAATGAACAAAGTATGATAGAAATTAAATTGCCAGTCCAAAAACTCATACATGCGACCAAGCCTTGATAAAATAAAAACGTGTATGTGAGGTGCAAGCACATGATATACCAAAGGTTTTTTATTACACACACTCATGTATAAAGAGCATCAAGAAAAATAAAATCATATCATACATGCATAATCATATATCCTACATACCAGGATCACATGCATAAGCTTTTCATGCTCTAACAAGCCGAAATTTTTTTTATCTTTTTCATTTTCTATTTTTTTTTTGATTTTTTCAGATTTTAACAAATAAAAATAAAGACACAAACAGACTTGTAAAACATCCAATGGTACGTGGAGTTGTATACCGAGTGCAGATCATACTACCGTCCATTCGGAATCGGCTATGAAATTTATGTCCGGATTTCCATCCTATATACCAAGGGACATTTAACAAAAACAAGACACACACACACCCATATGCTGTGAAAATAAAATAAATGTGCAAAAACATAAAACACACATACACACACATGCAATGGGAAAATAAAAATGCATCTTTTAAGCAGAGTTACATCGAAGTGCACTCTCATCATGTCCATCAGGACATGCAGAAGAAGATGGGAATTCATCTTGCTTCCTCACCCAAACCTTTCTAGGAACCTCATCTACTTGAGAATTCCTAGTCAACAAAGAAAGTTTCTCACTAAGAAATTGTGTCTGTTTAGTTAGTGCAGAAACTTGAGAAGCTAGATTTGAAGAATCAAATCTAGGCGACATACTCTTAGGCCTTTTCTTTTGCTTGTGCAACATGAAACATTTAGGCCTAATATGCCCAGCCTTGCCACAGTGGTGGCACACAGACACAAACCTCGGATGAGAGCGAGGTTTACCTACAACACTTCTATATCGAGGTTGGGTCACAGGACAAGGAACAACATGGGGAGAAACATGACTACACACAACAGGTTTCTTACCTAAGTCACGTTTAGCTGCTACAAGCACAGCTTTGGAAGAAGAAGCCTTATTAAAGTTAGGCTCAGAAATAATACCTAACATACGATCCACCTTTTTATTTCCACTAGAAAATGCGGACAATTGGGTTCTAGCATCTTCAAGTTCGGTCTCTAATATTTGGACTCTATTAACTAGGCCACTGTTCCTCTCCTCTAGGTCATCAACCATCAAAAGACTTTGCTCAAATTTGGCTTGAGCTTCATTTTTTTCTAGCTCTACAACTTTCAGCCTTTTACTGACCTCTATATTAGGCTTCTTAATAGCTAACATTAAATAGTTCAGCATAAGCTACTTGAAGACTATCCCCATCAACAGACTCACTACCTGAAGACTATCCTCATCAACAGACTCACTGTGAGAAGATTCTGAATCAAAATCACTAACATATTCGTTCCTCTCACCGGTCACACTAGCAATAAAAGCAATATAATTTTTCTTGTCTTTAGAAGACTCATCAGAGGTATAGCCATCTTCTGAATCACTGGGAGATGTTGCCATGGCTTTCTTACCTTTAGCCTTCAGATATGTGGGACACTCAGGTTTAATGTGCCCATATCCTTCACACTCATGGCATTGGACATCACGGGATCTACTGCCTCTATCCTCTCTATACTCTTTCCTGCTATGCCTCCTTTCTCTAGGCATAACCTCCCTATCCCTGTTACTGTTATGGCCACTCTTCTTAAGTTTAAGAAATTTCTTAAACTTCTTTGCAAACAAGGCCAAATCACGATCCGTGATGGTATCATCATCATTAGACGAATCATGCACAACTTCCTTAGCGATTTTCATCACAAACGTATTTGGCTCCCTATAACTATGAAGCTTTTTTTTCCATAAACTTGCAGTTTTCCTATGATTTCTTCTAAATCAAGCTTATTGAGGTCATTGCTTTCCTCGATGGCAGTAATCTTGGATAGGAATTTATTAGGAAAATATCTAAGAATTTTTTTAACTATCATATTGGTAGGCACCTAGGTTAAAACTAGAGTTAATGATATCGTTAATCTCAACATAAAACTCATCAAATGTCTCATCATCTTTCATATATGCGACCTCAAATCTAGTGGCTAAATCCTGGAGTCTATTATTTTTGACGGACAGTGTGCCCTCATGCACAGTATGCAGGATGTCCCAAGCATCCTTGCCTATCTCACACATTGAGATTCTCCTAAACTCAGTAGAACAGACAACACCATGTATGGCATTAACAGTCTTGTTGTTCCTATTGCTAGCATCAAATTCGTCTTAGTCCAGGTCAATTTGTCTTTAGGGGAAGTGACCCCATCAAAAACAACAACGGGAGGTTTCCACCTGTGCTCAACAGTCATCCAGACCCTCTCATCTAAGGACTTAAGGAACGCTTTCAAGTGAACCTTCCAATGTAAATATTTCGTGCCATTAAAAAGTGGCGAACAATTTAAGGGTTGACTACGTTCCATAGCTAATGGTTCAAGGATCGAGTTCAGGCTCTGATACCAATTGAAAAATCGGGGTTATCCTAGGTTCTGACCTTATGCAGAATTACAAACAATAAACAGGACAAGTCCTGATTACTGTAACAATGGAATAGAAATAGGTAATTTCTAAATCAACCAACTAAAATAATATGCTGCAAAAGTAAAAACAATAACAATATTTAAAGCATCAATTATAATCAAACAACACAAAATCAACACAAGTAATTTCGGTGATGAAGTGGAAAACTCTTGCGAGTAAAAAACCACTTCGGGTATATCGGCTACCAGCCCAATCCACTATATCGAGAAAAACTTACAGTGATGGTCAAGACCTATAGTGGTAACTCCACCGACTCAAGTACCTCAATACTGCAAGAACTCAAGGCAACTCCTCAAGCCCGCGACCTACGGTTTTCTTCAGAACCTCTGAAGTCTCTGAGTATATTGTATCACCTCTGACGCCGAAACTCCGACTACCAAACTTCCTCCTAAAGAACTCTAAAGGATTAGGGAATTTGGGTTAGGTTGTGTTGAAGGTTTAACAAAGATTGGATTTCACCAAACAAATAGAAGACATGAGATTCAAAGAGTCTTCAAGGTGAAATCAAAGAGAGTTGAAAGCTTTGAGAGGTATTGGCTCAAAAAGAATGTGATTCAACTCATGGGGCGGCTACAAGTTTGTTTATATAGGTAGTGTGAAAAGCTAGGGTTTTCCAAGGTGAAAGGGGCCAAAAACGAGTCCAGATGCGACTGACATTCGAACGGTTTATTGAACGCTTCATGAACGCGTGCCCACTGTAAAGACTCGTCCGAACGCCACTCAACGCACAACGAACGGTTGCTCTCTGGAATGATCCCCCGTTCGAACCCAATAAGAACGTGACTCGAACATTTGCTCTCTAGAATGCTCTCGTACGAACCCAATAAAGAACGAATCACCAACGCCAATCATTCGAACACTGCAACGAACGCACCACAAACGCATGTCTGATGCACAGCAGCCAAAGACCAGTCCAATTGCACAAAGATCTTCATGACAGATTACAACTCAATTGAACTTATTTTGTCACGGATACATGTCAATAAAAAATGGAGCTAACAGTATCAATCCCACGAGGACTTAATACTTAGGCTTTCAATTTATGAAGATAAATATTTACAAGTATCTAATAGATTGATTGTTGATTGAATATTGATTTTTATCTAAAAAAAAATAATTAAAACACAGCGAAAGTAAATTTAAGGAAAATTCAATATTATAAAACTATCTAGGGTTGTGAATCCTTCCAATATCTTTTAAAGATGAAATGATTATCTCATGTTTATGCAATATATCGGTTTATTAACCTGGAAAATGAAAATATGCAAAAGCCCTTGTCGATGGTCAGATGCAAAGACCCAAAGTAATCCAATTAATCATATGTCTATGTTAACCAAATTATCTGAATTCATTAAGATTAAGTTCCAATTGTGGCTACCCCTGCCTGACAAGTATATGTTTATCCTGTAAGAAAATCTACCTAAGGATCATTTGCCCCAAGGTGAGATCGTGAGCTATTGAGTCTAAGGCTGAAACCTAAAATTCATTCGTCAAGTTTATTTTAAGTTTACCAGATCAATCTTATTAGTGGCCAGTTATCAAAAAGCATTAAGCTTAAGACTCAACAAATAAACATTTTATATTACCCAAGACATAAAATAACCAACTTATAAATCGGTGATATTGGAATTCATCACATTACCACACATATCTATGACTATTAAGAACTTAAATAAAGTAAATGACATAAAATAAACTTGAAATTAAAAAAGATAAAATTAAACAATAAAATAAAATACTGGGGGTTAGAGGATCCACTTTTATTACTTATATTTTAGAAATCTCTTTTTATTATAATATATAAATTTGCATGATATTACCAACCGACCATATAGGCGGTATCCTGATTAAGTCAGATTTTTGATTAATTTCAACCGACTATTAAAGCGGTATCAAATTAAGTCAGGTTAAAATAAATTTAATTAAGTCCAACCGACCATAAAGGCGATATCCCGTTAAGTCAGATTTTAAGATAGTTTATATATTAAGATAGTTTATATATTATAACTAAGGGAGATTAATCTAAATTATAATAATAACAGTTTTACCTTTCACCACAGTAGAGGAAAGTTACATACTCATACTGAAAAGTAAAATAAAGAAAGATCTATTGCTTAAAATAGAAATTAAATACAAGAAAGCTGTAAATAAACAAACCAGATACAATCTTCTTAGTATTCTTAAGGAAATCTCTAGAAGAATATATGAATTTTCCTTATGATTTCGGCCTCAATTTATATGCAAAATTTTTCCCTGAGCATCGCGACGCGTGAAACTTTACGCGTCTCGATGCACCGTTGATGCTTGACACATTTACGGGGTTTGACGAGATGATGACATGTGACTGTCGGCAGAAATTATTAGCTCGGCATCGCGAGGCTGGTGTCATGCTGACGTAAGCAATGGTGCGTGCCGGCATAGTGAATTATTTTACTGACTTCATGATGACGTGGTGCTGACGTGGCGATGATGCGTATCAGCAGCAGAGTAACGCAGGAGCGTCGCGACGCAGAGAGTTTTGCGCGTCGCGACACATAAATGATAATTTTACCCTTTTTATCCGTATTTCGCTGTTTTGGTCCTGATTTGATTCCAGTGAGTCCTGAAACCTTATTCATCTACAAAATACATAAAACACGTCAAAATATTCACAAAACTCAAGAAACTATACAAAATATTAAGTAAAATGGACGGTAAATATTGATATATTTTCTGCTTATCATATGTATTGATTAAAAATTCCCCCAGTACATGATCTAAATATTATTAAAAAATTACGAGGTCTAAATAACCTTAATTCAACAAATTCAATCCTAAATATTCTCAATTATCAATTCAACACTTAAATACTCCAAGTCA